>PVJH01008201.1:0-80076 GCA_004026705.1 Nesogale talazaci
CTTATTCTGAAAGCTTCCCAGGGTTAGGCAATCGGATGGTCTTTCCTTGCTCCCTCAAGCAGATGACAGCACTCGGATAAGTGGGGAGGGATGCATGTAGACTTCCCAAGAGTGGTAGGCTTTGTTGGTTTTGTCTTGTTGGTGGAGAAAGTCTTGCTACACTAATGGGAGGAGACCCATGGAGGGTCAGATGCTCTTCTCCAGTAGGCTGGGGCTGACTGCCTCTGGGCACAGAAGGATCTATTATAACAGCTGCCTGAAAACAACCTGGGCATTGCACTCAGATGACTTTCTGTAATGCCTGAATCTAACATTAAACCTGAGGAACAGAAAATGTTAACAAGAGAGAGAAAATCTGGTTGAGTGTGGGTTGGCTCACAGGGTACGTGTCGGACACAAGCAAAATCTGACCCTGTTGCATCCTACATGAGTAAAAGGTCTCCCCTCTCCAGACTTCTATTTCCCTAGATGGAAAAGGAAGTGTCCTACCTCCCTTGAAAGGCCACAGAGTAGCATTGGGGGTAGAATTTCATCTGTGGGAAGAACTCTCTGACTGTGGCCTAGACCCTGGTGGCCTGATCGTACTTCTTTCCTTCCCCCCAACCCTCATCTCCCCATCATCCATCAGAAGGACTAGAAAATACTAAAGCTAATCAAGAGCTTGTCCATGGACACATCTCCTGCCTGGCCTGGCTGATTCCACACCATCTCCTTAAGGGAAAAGAAAGAGCTCAGACCCCATACAGACTCTGGCCTCAGATCTGATGACCCATCTCTGGGCTAAAGCTCTCAGCCGCTGGTTTGGGACAGTGTGGAGCCACTGGTTGGCCTCATAAATCAAACCCAGGCCTTTGAAGCTTCTGCAAGCTCCCTGGGAGAGCCTGGGCAGCTTGATCTTAGAGATGTAGCTTCACCTCCCCCCTGGTCTGAAGTCTCCTGGCCTGACGGCCCCTGATTTACAGAGGCCTCTGTTAGCATCAGCCAGCCTGGGGAGGGCAGGGCCAGGAAAGAATGAGAGTGCTCCATGACCCTGCTGCCCGGGCTGGGGAGACCATGGGAGCCACTCTGAAGGGAGAGCAACCTCCCTCTGCCCTGATTGAATTTGGCCCCTTTCCTGAAAAGCTTCTAGGGACCCCCTCTCCCCTTCTGAAATGGTAAGGAGGAGGGGGTAATGCCTTCAGCAGAGACATCTGAGAAAAGAGAGGTGTAGTAACTGGATGGAGGCTCTCGGTCTGGACAGGATCTGGACTCTTAGCCCAGGGCCACCTTGTTGAAGTGTGAGACCGTCGGGGCAAATCTTCCCACGGTCCTGAGCTTAGAGGGCCTCCAAGACTGCCGTAGGATCCCTGGTGGCCTAGTGTGTTATACAGCCGTCCCTAACCACCAGAGGCGCCTGTGGAGAGAGATGAGATTTCCTACCTCTGTGAAGCGTTATAGACTCAGACACCCTCAGGGACAGTTCTGCCCTGCCCTTCCCGTTCACTGTGAATCAGCAGCGACGAAATGGCAGTGAGTTTGAGTGTTCAGAGGACAGCCACGTCAAAAATGCCCCAAGCATGTCAGAACAGAACTCTTCTGCGTCCCTGTTCGGTCGCTAGACGTCCAAATCGGCATCAGCAGAGCGGTGCTCTCTCTGCAGTCTCAGAGGGAGGGTGCTCCCTCGTCTCTTCCAGCTTCTCCTAGCTCCTGGCACTCCTCAGCTTGTGCATGCATCTTCCCCTGGCCTTTCCTCTGTCGGTCTCTGCATCTCTGCACTTCCCTTATCCCGACGTCGCATAACTCAAATGGGGCTCCACCCTAACCCAGTTAATTTACCTGAGGACATCGTCAAAGACGTGTTTGTCAAGCAAGCTCGTTCTCCTGGATACCAGGAGTTAGGATGCCAGCGTCTGTTTCAGGGGTCATGATCCAATCCCCAGCACAAGGTAACTCTGTCTCCTCAAGGGAACCCTGGCTACACGTTGGGCTGCTAACTACAGGGTCAGCGATTCAAAGCCACCGGCTGCTCCCCAGCTGAAGAAGAGGCTTTCTATTATCCTCAGGTGTGAGGGTTGCAATAAGTCAGCACTACTATCTCTAACTGCATGTGATGGGTGACAGGGTGGGGCATCCCCACCTGGCGTTTCCAGAGCTTCCGTCCTTGGAGCAGCAGAACACCAGCTCTGTCTCCTGCAGCGTGGCTGGATGGGTTTGAAACAGAAACCTTTCCACTCACAGTCCAGCCCTTACCCATTGACACCACCCAGGCCCCTTACCCATAGGCATAGTGCTTTACGGTTCACCAAGTGCTTTTGATTTATGAGCCTGTTAGAGACTCGAGAGTCTGTGAAATGGCGCAGGGATTATTGCAGAGGAGGAAAACAAGTGAGTTGCTTACTTGGCCAGCAAGCTGTAGATCTGGGCTTAAGAACCAGGTCTCGAATATTTGGCTCACGACTTGAATGGGGAGATGAACCTCAGATGAGGGCAAGGATCAGAAGTCATTTATCTTTGTAGCCCCACGAGCTTGCTCAGCAGCCTGATACGAAATAGGTGTTTAGTAAATGGCTTGTGGATCTGTTCACTGATGCTTTTCTTTATTAATCGACTATGGTTGAGCCTGGAGTATGGCATAGTAATGGGAGGGGGCGGGGAGCTGGCCATCTACTGCTGACTCAGCTTCCCTGAAGCAGAAGCACCATCCCTTTCTGTGAGCAGCTCCTTTCCAAGCCCTCATGCACACCCTCGTGGATGTGAGGGGAGACAGAAGCCACATTGATAGGGTCTGGGAGTCAGGGAAGGGATGCACAGGGTGCCTTAAGAATTCAGTCCCAAAGGCAGGAACCCCACCTCAGGAAGACAAATCTGTTGGAAAGTGTCGGTACAAAGGAGAGAGTGGGGACCCTGCCCCAAGAACAAAGCCATCTGGCTTCATCAACCTCAAAGGGAGTTCCGCTTCATCAGCATCCAGAGCCCACACTTGCACGGACTCCTCTGAAAGTGAGTCTTCACCAGCCTGGTGCTTCTCAAGGCAGACTGAATCACAGGTGTCTCTACCGAGGCCCTGGTGGAAGCATTGGAAATGATACACTTGAGGAAGTCCACACCAGCCAAACCCAAGGCCTGTCGTCTTTCAAAGAAGACAGACACTCACATGCATGATGGACGTCCTCAGCGCTGGAGTCCCAAACTCACTGACAGCAATGCAAACCCAGGGCTGGGGAAGCGAGAGGGCACTAGAGCCATGGAGTCTGTTGGGAGGGGCAAGGAAAGAAGGGTTCTCAGGAAGCTCCTGGGGGGACGTGCATCAGCCAGACTCCCAAGGGAGGATGAAACACTCACCAGCAGCCAGCCATGGAGGGAAGACAACTGCGGGTGAACCCAAGGACTTGGATACCGAAGAGGACAGGTGGGCAGGCAGTGTTATTGAAGGTAGCCTGTTTGGACCAAGAGAATGGAGGTGAGCCAGGATAGGTAACGCACCTTCCCAGAACCAAATGCCACAGTATTCGCTGGGAATGTAATCGCAGACCCGATGATGTCCCTCGGAGGTGGCCTTGGAAGTACTCCAGCCCTGATTGCTAATCAGAGGGTTGGGAGTTCCACCTTCACCCTCAGCAGCTCCACAGGAAAGAGCCCTGAAGATCTGCTCCTGGGAAGCCCAGAGAGCCCCGGGGGTCAGTTCTGTGCTGAGCATCTGACTTGACTGACTGGAGCCCAGGGATACTGTCCCAAGGGGAAATTAATACCGCTAGTCTGGGGACCACCCTTTGAATAGCAAAACTGAAGCGAATGAAAAGAACCCACTGCCATCGTCTTTGTTTCCAGCCCAGAGCAGCCCTCTAGGAGACAGTAGACCTGCCCCCTGGGTTTCCAAGATGGTAAACCTTTATGGGAATAGGAAACCTCCTCTATCCCTTGTGGAGTCATTGGTGGTTTTGAACTGCTTGAAGTTAGCCGCCCTATGGGTCCCCACTAGGCCCCCACAGTTCCTAAGGCAATCGAGAACTCCTAAGTGTTTTGAGCAGAGACCATGATTGTAAGCTGATCCCATTCTTCAGAAAACTCGCCTTGAAAGTGGCGAAGCAGTTCCAAGTGTATGCACAAACACAAGCAGGGTGAGAGAGGTAGTTTGGCTCCCTCTATACCGCTAAGGATGATGTCTGGCTCCTAACAGAGACTCAACAGATACACGTGAAAGAATAAATTGGTCACTGATGATAGACGATAGAAATGCGGAACCACATAGAGTGCCGGATGGACCAGTTAGCAGAGGCAAGCAGTGCTCTTCTCCGCCTGCCGCCGTGTGCTGCTGCTCTGCGCTGCAAGGGTGTCTGAGCGATTGCATTTACGCAGGAAGCATCCGTCACGCTGACAAATCTCCGTGCCTCCAGGTGGTGTTCCTAACCATTTAGAGGTTTGGCATTTAGTCTCGACTGCTTGTTGTGATTTTTTTTTTCAAATAGCCAAGTATTTAAATATCATCCGCCTGATTGCCCCTGCGGTTTGTAGCCCTGTGCGGAAGAAATTCTCCCGTGGGGGGTGGGGGGGGTATATTCTAGAATGCACCTGTGGCCCTCGGGGACTCTGGGATCCAGTCCAAGCTCCGCTCCTTGTCTACTCGGTGACCTTGGCCCACGGCCTCACTCTCTGATCTCTCATTGGAGCACTCCACCTCCTAGCGCCTCACTGTTTAAAAGCCGCCGGACCTGCCAGGAAGCACTTGCGACTTCTCTGACTGCTCACTCTTTGCTGTTGTTGATAGTACACACGGCAGGGCAGGTGCCCCTCAGTCTTGGCTGCGTCGTCAGTGCAGTGACCTGGGCTATAGTCTTGAAGGTGATCTGCCACGCTCGTGACCCCCAGCCCCCCAACGTAAACTCACTGCCCCCTGACCTTCTTCAGTGGCTGTTGTCAATGTGATCCCATGTAGGCAGTTTTTAAAAGTTAATGAAGCTGTGCTTCATCACCGCCACGATGGAGTTGAAAAAAAAGTAAAATTAGCATGGAGACTCTGCAGGGTTTTGAAGAATGAACACAGCCTTGGACTTGGCTTTCCAGCCCCTTTAGAATCGGTGTGGCTTTAGGCTCCTTCTCACCTGCTCTGAAGCTCCATGTCTAAAAGAGAATGTGGCAAGATCCCTTTGGTTAAGTGTGGGGCTCTGCTACCTGCAAAGTCAGCAAAGACCATCGCCCGATCTGTGGGAGATGGGCAGGGCGGTTCAGTCTTGGGAACCCCCAGGGCACAGCTCCACCCTGTAGGGTCACTGGAGGAGGCATCCACTCCGTGACAGTGGGTGTGGTTTGAAAACTTCACCAGGGGCTTGCCCAGTGCCCGGAACATAGGAGTGGCTATTTATATTCGTTATCAGCCAGGTCCCCAAGCCAGAATCCCACCCCCCTGCCTGCCTGCCATGCATGCCCCTCTGTTAAAACAAGGACGGACCGCTTTGCCTGCAGTTGAAAGACAGATGGCCTCCGTTGGCTAGCAGTGCTCTGGACAAAGTGCCGGTTTAGGTAAGGCCCCAGCATTTCAAGCACTCCCCGTGCAGACCCCAGCCTCTCCCTCTGGAAAGCTAAATCGAATTGCTTGTCACAGACACTGAGTTTTAAGCCTGGCCTTTTCTATACTGTGCTAAAGAGAAATCTTCAGGCCCTTCCCATTTCCTTCTTAGCGGCACTGAGATGCTGTTCTCTCTCGCTTTGGGGTGAAGGGAAACCAGCAGGCTCCTCCCACCACAGTCAGGCTACAAATGACACAACCTGAGAGTAGAGAGGCCAAAATAGGCCCCTTTCCAGCCATCTGGCCTTGTCTGTGAGGCCTGGCCCTCTGGGTGGCTAATCCCTGTTTTGTGATGCTCCCTCAGAGCGGGCACAGAGCCTAAGCCAATTAAAACCATCACTTTGAAGGTGGTTCAGGTTTCCCGGAGCCTGAAGAGTCCAGGCCTGCACAGTGACCCGAGGTAATTGCTCCAGGGACTGTGTGCCTCTACCCTGCTGACCAGAGCTGGAGGAGGGCAGGCAGTCTCAGGGAAGGACCCAGCTGGCTCTGCCCTCCTGAGGCCTCTGCCTGACCATGCAGACCGTGTGCTGGCTGGTGGGAACATAAAGAAACTTCCCGTCTTACAGATGTGCCACGTGAGGCCCTGTTTGACTAAACAATGGCTCCCAGCTACCAGGTGGCAGTGCTGGGATCGGGGCCGGACCAGGCCCGCTCCGAAGTGGTGCCTTTTCTGTCTTCCTGGATCAAGAACCATGCCTGGGTGACCTTGCATCCTGGCATGGGTCTCAGCAAACCCTAGGTTCTTACTAACTGTTGATTTTGTTCAGTGACTAAATTGGTGAATAGATGACTATTCATTTATGAGTGACGGTGGGGGTATATGGAGAACTGCATCTGAGCCAGAGAGCCACACTTACTAATAGTTTTAAGGTGAAGGCTAAGAGCGGCTAGGGGCTAAGCCTAGTCTAAGTGCTTTGCAGGAAGGTATGGTGAGATTAGATAACTTGTAGCTGATGAGAGAGAGAGAGACAGAGAGAGAGAGATAGAGTTTGGGCCCAAGTTGTCTGGGTGCAGAACCTGGGCTTTCAGTAGGTCTCCCGGCCTCCTCTCTCACCCGGGAAGTCCCCATCTAACTGCACAGCACTGTGCTGTCCCAGTAAGACCTGACAGAGGGGCTTTCCATGCTACACCTGGCACTGGACAAAGCTGGGCTGCTGCTGGCTTGATCCTGGTGTCACCCCCTCTCCGGGGCCCCACCATGGTGAGAGCTAGCAGACCCACTCTGTGCACGCTCCTTGTGGCCGCAGCCTCAAAGCCTGGCACAGTCAACAATTGTGCCCATGACCTCCCCAAGAACAGACCCAATGAAGCGGCGGGGTGGCCAGAGTTTATTAATGAGAAGAGATCGGAGCTGGCATGAAGAGAACAAAGTACAGCCTTGGCTCCAGCCCTGGGAAGCCCGTCCCGTCCACAGTGACCCGGGGGGAATATTCACCGGCAGAGGGGGTCAAAGCCCAGAGTTGCCCCAGGAAGAAGAAGAGCCCAGAGCCCTCCTGGGAGGTGAAGAGGGGGGCGTGGACACCAACAGGGCTCTGTGAAGCTTCTGTGAGCCCCCTCTAGCACTTGGGCAGTCTGAGGGTAGGGGGAAGCATGGTATCTGGGGGCTGTTTCTGGGGGGCTTCTAAGAAGGTAGACAGGACCTCCTCAACAGGGTCCCCTCGGGCCCAGTGGTTAAGGGCAATTCCTGTGAAATTCCCCTCTGAGTGAGCAGTGGGGAGGGCAGGAGTGAAGAACTGGGGACAGGGCAGGGGGCACCTGGCCCACAGAGAAGGTGGAGGGAGCTCAGAGCTAATGGTCCCCCCCCCCCCCCCATGACCACATAGTCAGCTCAAGCCCTCGGGAAGAGCTCTTTGGTGTTCCTGTGTTTGCTGGGCCATTTCTCGTTTGATTTGGGCAGTCCCCTGGGACTTGGGGCTGTATGGTACAAATTCACGTTGGACTTATGCAAACAGGCATCTCTGATCCCGAGTGAGGGCAGCATGTTTGTGTTCCAGCTGGGCGCTTGGTTTGATCAGAATCCTCTTAGCATGGGGATTGGCATTCCTGACCCATGTGGAATTCATGGAGCAACATTCTCTCCTAACTAGGGGGTAGTTATTAATTTCCTTGTCAGCCTCACCCTTGGGATGCCTGGAGAAAGGACGGGCAGACCTGCACAACAGGGCTCCAGAAAGCTGGGCTGCAGCTGAAGGCAGGCGCCACTGCTGGGGAGCTGTGTGTCTTTGCAACAAAGGCACTTCGTCTCTGACCTCCGGTGCCTGGTCCCCTACAGCATCATAGCACAGCTCTGCCCAGCCATTTGTTTACTGCATTAGTACATATTCGGTGCCTTCTGTTGGCAAAGTGAGGAGCTTGGGATTCAGTGCAGAATATGAGGGACACGGTTCTCATTTTCACAGCGCTTAAAGCATATCCTTAAGCAATGATACAAATATAAATCTATCATACTATCTAGCTTTGACAAGTTCTCCAAAATCAAGATCCCGCGTGGCAGATGAAGTCACGCAAAAAATGTGGAAGACGTACAGGTTTTAAAGTATTGGATAAACATTAGGCATTGTCTGTGTTACGATCGTGATATTTAGGGCATGTTAACAATCTGAGTTTTAATTTTCATTATCTGTTGTATGGAAATGATAATAGTAAAAGGATTCCTGGTGGTGTAGCAGGTTATCTGTTAAACTGCTAACTGCAAGGTCAGTGGTTCTAATCCACCATTCAGCCCAAGGGAGAAAGATGAGGCTGCCTGCTGCCAGAAATAATTAAACTCGCCCAGAGTCACTATGAGTCAGAATCGACTTCAGGAGAGTGAGTTGGGTTTGGGGTTGTCACCATTATCCTTTGCTAGGTAGCATACCAATCCTACCCTGGTGCCCGCTTGTGCTTTCTTATTTCTGAGGGTCAATATTTGGGTCTGAGTTAAATGAACTCGTTCGTGTCTGTAGTCTATGGGGGAGGGGGGAGCTATTTGGCTTAGTCACGTGTCTATAATAAAGAGACCTGATCCCAGGCCTCTTGACATGATAACTGTTCCCCAAAAGCACTAAGAGAGGACAAGTCTAAGCTCAACCTGTCTTCATACGTTGGATACCAGCTGCCACTGCCCGGGACTCATGGTAACCCTGCATGTGTCAGTGTGGAACTAGGTTCCACGGGCTTCTCTGTGGCTAATTGTTCAGAAAGGGATTGTAGAATCTTGTCCTGGTGTATGTAGAGCCCCTAAGAGTCGGAGTTGACTTGGGATACATGACAACAAATTTTCATTTCTTGAGATCAGTGCCCAAGAGTGCAATTGCATATTCCATCTTATAAGAAACTGTTAAGCTGTCCACAGAGGGATTGTGTCGTTTTACATTTCCACCAGCAATGAATGAGTGATCTAGTCTCTCCAACATCTTTGTCAGCATTTGATGTTGTCAATATATTTTATGATAGCCAGCTGATATGTGGATTGGGTTCTCTCATGGTAGTTGAATTTGCATTCCCCTGATGACTAATGACGAACATCTTTCCATGTGCCTATTTTCCATCTGCACATCCTCTTCAGTGAAATGTTTGTTCGTATCTTTTGCCCATTTTCTAATTGGATTATTTGTTTTGTTTATACTGTTGAGTTTTAAGAGCTCTTTATGTACTCTAAAGACTGGTTCTTTGTTGGATATGTGGTTAAATATATATGTATATATGTATATATTCTGTAGTTCATCTTTTTATCCTTTTAACATAGGGTCTTTCTGAAAGCACGAATTTTGATGATATCTAATTTATTGATTTTCCTTAGGGGATTATGATGTTGATGTAGAGCATTAAAAAGAAAATAACAAAAAACCTACTGTGCTCTACTGTCTTCCAGGAACCTGGAAAGGAAAGGTTGTATCTTAGTGAGGCGGGAATAGATTTTATGAAGGTCTAGATTGTCCCACCATGCAAAGAACCAATATCAGGTGAAGTACTTGCTGAGGGCAAAAGGAATACCAAATAGGTAGTAGAAGAAGGTAGGTCTGAATATTAGCTACAGCAAGTAACCAGCTGCAGAAAAGAGGACATGATTGTGATGAGTATGTAACCTTTGTATGTATGCTTCGATTTTTGTTATGTTTATTTATAAAATATAGAGTTACGTATTATAGTGACGTATAAGTCAACCGAAATATCTGTTGAGGCACCTAATTTTGCCACAAAAACTGCATTAAAAATGGGCTGAAAAAAACTGGCTTGTACCTGTCTTTGTTGTATCATGTTAGGTGCAAGTAGGGTTTATGATGGTCTTTGCAGATCGTGTTTAAGGAGATGTGTACAGGTGCCAAGTTGAGAAGGACGGGACTGTGATAATTAGGTTTTACATCAACCTGTCTGGGCCAGGAGTCTCCTGTGATGTGATGTAATGTGATGTGGTCCACTCCATTTTGGGATCTTCTGCGAAATAGTGAAGCCGCATAGGGGAAAAATAGGGTGGGGCACCACCTCCTTCATCTGTTCACAGCATTGTTGCAATTGAGGGAAGCTTTATTTAATGTTCTTAGTAGACATCACCATCACACGGGAGCTAGCTCACTGACACTGCTGTATCTGGATCCTCCGCGTGGTTCATTGACCTCCTGTCACATTGCTTGCCAATCCCAGGAGCCATCGGTAGACTGCTGATCTTGGATGTACTTGACTCTGCATCCACCAGCCTGTGGTCATTCTGCCTCATCTTACTTCCTGGTTTGCTACCCTCCTGCAGCTACAGGGTTTGGCAGAGACCTGCATCTTACCACCTTACTCATAGACTTGAAGTAGACTGAAAATGCCCACTGAAACAATAGTAAATGTCTTTCTGTCTGCACCTGTAAATGTCACGGATGTTACTTCTCTAGAGAGCCCAATCCAACACAGACTTGTTTGGAATATCCTAAGAATAGAGCTGGGGTCAGCAGGAAGACTCCAGGGAGTAAAGTTCAGCTTGCTGTCAGAATGAAGTTCCTTAAGTCAAACTTGGGGGGTATCATGTGTTAGGGGTAAGTTCCTTGGAATCGCAGATCTAGGAAAAACTGGCTAGTGTCCATGTGGCTGCATGGAAAGAATGTAAGCCTCCAATGGGCCCCGGGCGAGTGGGGAAATAGATCCTTTATAGTTCCTTCTAGAGAAGAATGTCAGAGAAGGGTATCTGGGTGATTCCTGCCTGTAATGGAGTTTTCAACAAATATGTCTGTTTGAGAAAAATTGGGGAGGGGCTTGCACAACATGATTGAGCCAGACTCTTGGGGTGACCAGCTGAAGCCAAAGGTGTCCCATCTGAGGATCAAACTCGCAGAAGCCATCAAATTGAAATGGCTCCGTCTCGGGGGCCAGGACTTGTTCTTCAGTTCTCTGTTGCAGCCTCATGGCTGCCTGACCCACCTCGCCACCCTCCCCACCCCCAGTAACCTCTTCTCCATTCATCATGCCATGGAGAATCCCTTTCTTTATGGCACTAAGAGACTTAATTACCGATGGCGAAGTCCTTTGAGGCCCTGGATGAAAGGGCTGAGAGTCGTGCAAGGCTTGATTAGGCGTGTGGAGCCATGGGCACAATTAACTCCGTGAGATACTGGCTGGCCTTTATCTGTCGCCAGTACTGTGGGACTTCGAGCGGCTTATAATTGGAATAAAAATCGCTTGGCCACCCAGCTGCTGGAAAGAGGGCCCTCACATCTACTGAGTCTGTCTTTAATTGTTGAAAACTGAGACACTTCACAAGGTTTAAGGTTTGCCCATCATTGTGGGCTGCCTTTGCCCCCACTTTGAGGCTTGAGAGCCCAGTGAGGTGAGTGAGATCCTGCCAAGGCCGATTCTTTCTCCCTAACATGTCACCTTTGCCTCCATCTCAGGGAAGCACTCAGCTAATAAACTCAGTTTCCTATAAGGCCCCTCTCAGTACTCCTCCAAGGAAGTGGACAATCACTGTACCTTCCAGAACTCCTGCTCCTGCCTCAGTATTTTAAATCCGTGTGTGTGTGTGTGTGTGTGTGCGCGCGTGTGTGTGTCTGTTGGAGAGAGAGAATGAACCTCGGCATAATACAGGGTAGAGTAAATATAGCAGGACATTCCACCGCACCTCATGTTGTAGATGAGGAAACCAAGACTATGAAAGGGAGCGTGAGGATCTGGGCAGTGCCTGCACACTGGTTCTTCATGTCCTGCATATGATGGAGTGACCTGTAGCCCCTAAAGTGTGTATTGTCATTCTAGCCCTTATAACCATGGAGGCATTCCCATCTGGGAATAGAGTTTTCTCTGCCGTGCCAAGGAGATCATAGAGTTGTAGAAAGTGCCCTCAACCTAATCATTGAGATCTGAAACATGCAGATACAGAGAGAAGCAAACATGCACATGGGAGACAGTAGCCACGGCAACACTGCCCTGGAACTGAAGACCAGGTAGGCTGTGGAAGCCCTGCTAGGTGGGATTCTCTAGAGAATCAAAGTCAGTGACATGTGTGTGAATAGAGAATGAGTTTTATATCAAGAGAGGGCTCACATATTTGGAGATGCAGTTAAGTCCAGTCCAGTGGAAGTCCATGGGTTAGACATTAAGCTGGGGATTTCTTGTGGCTCTGGTAACTGGGGAAAGAAAGAAAATGCTTTGAAAGTGATGCTGGCAACAAATATACAAATTAACGGATTGTGATAAGAGATATAAGGGCCCCCAATAAAAGTATTTAATAATCATAAAGGAGCAGTCTAGCCCCTCAAAGAGTCTTTCTTCCAATTGTATCACAGTTGTGACTTAATTAAGGGTCTCCACCCCACCACTTGTCTGTCAGTTTGTCCTACCGTGGTGGCTTGTGTGTTGCTGTAACACTGAAGGCTATGTCACTAGTATTTCAAGTACCAGCAGGGTCAGCCAAAGGGAACAGGTTTCAGCAGAGCTTCCAGACTAAGAGCAAACTACAAAGAAGGAACAGGATGTTCACCTTAGAGGAACTAGACACCAAAGCACTGCTAAGATCACAGCATTGTCAGTTGTCAAAAGCATGGTGAGTAGAAGCAGAACATTGTTAGAGACAGACGAACCCCTCGGATCAGAAAGCACTCAATATATGTCTAGGAAGAGTTGCCTTCTCAAAGTGGAGTCGGCCATAATGGCTGGAATGGGGCAGCTCTGGGGGACACAGCCTTTGCAGCCTACCTTTGCTGATGGAGGGCAACTCAAAATGAGAAGAAACAACCGCCAACATCCATTAATCATGGACAGTTGCAATGTATGAAGTGTGAATCTAGGAAAATTGGAAATGGTGGCTTGCTGAAATTAAAGAGGACTAAAAGTATTTGCTGATGAAGGTCAGGGATCGCAGCCTTCAGTATGGATTACAGCTGTAAAGTGTAAGCACCAACATTTTCACGACTGGGCTGACAGATAACATCATGCTAAATGGGGAAAAGATTGAAGTTGTCAAGGATTTCATCCTGCTTGGCTCCACAACCCATGCTCATGGAAGCGGCAGTGGAGCGCTCAAACAATGCATTCCATCGAGTAAATCTCCATAAGACCTCTTAAAAGTATCAAAAAGCAAGGATGTTACTTGAGGGCTAAAGTGTGCCCGACCCACGCCACGGTATTTTCAGTTGGCTCATGTGCATGGGAAGGTTGGACATTGAAGTAGGAAGACCAGTCAAATGTGGATGCACTTGAACTGCGGTGTTGGGGAAGAATATTGAAAGGACCGTGAACTTCCAAAAGAACAAACAGACCTCCCGGAATGCTCCTTGAAGGCCAGCATGGTGAGACTGCCTCACACAGACTGTGGCCATGTTATCAGGAGACACCAATACTTGATACAGTACAGGGGCAGTGACGACGAAGGAAGGGCCTTGACGAGATGGACAATGGCTACAACCATGGACTTCAGGGTAGGAATGATTGTGAGGATGACGCAGGGCTGAGCTGTGTGCATAGGGTGACTATGGGTTGGAACCAGCTTGGTGGCACTTCACAGGAATACACCCCTCCCACAGTTGCTCGCTGCTCACGGAGTTGATCATGGGATGTTCAGTCCCATCGTGTATTAGACTGGGCAGTCTAGAGAAAAATGCATATGTGTATAAGAAGAATATTTATATACAAAAGCAATTGTACGTGGAGAAAACATCCCATCCCAGTCCAGATCAAATCCGTAAGTCCGATATTAGCCCATATCCATGACAGCAATCTATAAAGTCCTCTTCAGACTCACAAAATGCATGCAATGGTGCCGAATGTAGAAGCACACCGGCCAGTGGGTAGAAAGTCTTTGGATGCAGTGGTGTTGTAAGCATCTCAGCACTGGCAGGGGTCTCTGCATGGCTCCTCAGCACCCAGCTGCATCAGGATGGGTCCCTGTGGCTTCTCTTCAGGACGGTCTCACACGAAGTGAGCTTTACCAGTCTAGTGCCTCCAACGGAGTGAGAGAGTGTCTCCTGCTTCCAAGAAGGAAGTATCAAGTTTTCCAGAACCCTCAGAGGAGAAGGTCATGCTCACTTAAAGGTCTCATTGGCTATCTCCAGATTGACAGGCTAGACTCCTCCCCTACATCCCCTTAATCCTCAAATTGGGCCCAGATTAGGTGACTGCCACAGATTACGAAGGTGATTACATTGTGTTAGATCTCATCATAAAGGATTACTGCCATATCACAGAGCTGAGCTCCCTGGCCCAGCCAAGGTGACATAAAACGTAAACCATCTCAGAAGCTGAAAGAGAGCAGGATCACCTCCCAGAGCCAGAGACAGCCCTTGCCCTCAGACAGTGCCCTCAATGTGAGCTTCTAGCTGATTCAACTGAGAAAGTGCATCTCTGTACTTGAAAGCCATCCAGTTATTATACAGCAGCGCTGGGAACTAAGATATGAGGAGGGGGTTCTCAGCAAGATTCAACTGTCTCCTGAGTCTCTGCTGCTTCCTTTCTAGAAACCTCTTTGGGTCTCCGTCCCCGAGTAAAGTGTTCCTGCATCTTATTATCTCACTCCCCCTGAGCAGAGATTCCTTTCTAGTCTTCTAGCTCTTCTAGGGTGAGAAGAGCAGATCCACCGGCCCCAAAGGAACCCGGACTCAGGCTCAGAGTGCAGTGGAGAGGAAAGGGGGGACCCATTTCTCTAAGAGCTGCTCTGTTCACCCGAACACCTCCTTCACACTGACATCCTCAGAGTAAAACAAAGATGCTCACGCCTTCCACAAGCTCTCAACTGCGGTCTGATTTGCTGTGGGGCTGCTTCTCCACTCAAGTTCTCTCCTCTTGCTTTTGACACAGACCACCTAAGGCAGGTGCTCCAGGGAATGACACATTGAAATTATGGACACCACAGAGGCTATGGAGTCATCAGCCTCCCTCCCCCTTCCTTCTGATCATCTCCCCATTTGGGACCCCAAGTAATTAGCCCATAGGAATCAGAAATCTGTGATGCACTCTGCCAACTTCTGCAGATAACTGGTGCTCCGATAAACCATGCTGTACCCTTGAAGCAAGGGAGGCATAAGGGGTCCTTTTCTGATGGGCAGAACTACAGAAAAGACTTGCAATTCCTTGAGGTGTGGTCTGTGAAGAGGTGCTGTGTTCTGGCAGCCATTCATCCAGCAGAGTCTGAGGCCCAGTGGATGTGGCTCTTATGAGAGAGGCCGCCTAGGGCTAGCTGCGTACCATTCCCCCTGCCCCCCTTCCCATGGGAGCAGCACTAGGCACTAAGGCAGGGCAAGGCCCCTCCAGTGTCCCTGTAGATGGTAGTAAACGCATTCAGAGCCAGAGAACCAACTATGACCATCGTCCTCTCCCTCCTGCTCAGCCTTCCAGAACCAGCTCATCTGTCACCTCCTATGGGAAGCCCAGACCCATGTCCCCCTCTTGGATCCCAGGGTACCCTCTGTCAGCTTGTTCCTTCCTTCATTGTGCGGAGTCTCCTGGAGATACGACTGTCCCTCTGACTGCTCCATGGCCTGCTTGGGGACAGAGGTTGCTTCTGATTCAGCCCATTATCACTAAAGCCAGTCCAGGAGCTCATCATCGCCAGGCAAGAGGGAAACCCAGAAGATAGGCTCGATGCACCTAGAGGATGGTCACCAGAAAGGGGAGGGCTTGACAAATCCCAGGAGGTAGGTTCCGTCTGACACACAGGCTGGGCCCTTTTCAGTCTGGCAGGGCAATGGCTGGGGAGAAGGTGTTCCTGAGACACCCCCCACCCCCGACAAGGAGTAGGTGTCTAGGAGGCAGACTTCAGCAGCCCAGTGCTAGAAAACACAGTCAGAGTCGCCACTGGAGGTAATGAGCTCCCCAGCTCTGGAAGCAAACAAGCTGAGGCATTGTGATCACTTGATGGGATATGACCGAGGAATCCAAATATCTTGTGCAGGGGAGGGGAGGTGACGGAGTGGTGACACATTAGCCTGCTAACTGGGAGGTCAACAGCTGAAAGCCACCAACTGATCCAAAGGGAAATCTGAGACTTTCCAGGACTGTGAGGGGCACTTCTACCTTGTCGCATAGCACTGCTATAAGTCCGAACTGACCCCATGGCAGTGAGAAAAACCAAAGATAATACCATATATACTCAAGTATAAACTGAGGCACCGAGTTTTACCTCAAAAACAAAACTGGGGGACTTTTCCAGCATAAAAAAAATGTGCTGAGAAAAACACAGTTTATACTAGAGTATAGAAGCTAATTTTCTGATTCTAAAATGTCACCATTTAAAGGGGCGGGGGAACTATTAGCTTATAAATTGCTATTGAAGAAAGAAAAGAAATTTCTACCTCATTAGCCCACCCAGAAGTATCGACTATATCTTGGCATGAAGAAATGTGGATGGAAGCATCCAGAAAACACCGTGATCATGATACTGCCTGTTGATTGAAAGCAAATTGGGTCCCAGGATCTACTTGGACTCTGTCCTGGCAAGGGTCTGGGCGACTTTGATGGCAGCGCTCCCAGCTGAGGATCGGAGTCAGGGTGTCACGCTGCAGCGCCTGCCCTTTGGCACCAGGCCTCTGACAAGTGCTCAGACAGAAGACTGAGGTGGCTTCTGTAGGCAGTGGCACCATCTGTCACCTGCCTGCCAGCCTGCTGATTAGGGATGTCCCCACAGCCAGGCCGGGCACACTGCCACACTCTGCCACACTCCTTGGACCTGCAGTGTGCTCTTTCTGAGCTTGGCATGCTCAGAGAGGCAGCTGTACAGACCCTTGCCCCCTCCTGTAGCCAGGCCCGGTGCCACCTCAAGTCATCAGTGGCATGAAACCTGTTGGAGAACACAGGGAAAGAACAGAGGGGACAGGCAAGTCAAGCAAAGGATGACCTAGGTGGGCGGCAGCAGTGGACCTGGGGCTGAAACGCTTGAGCTTTGATTTGAGATTGGGTGGACACAGGTTTCCATCCCCACTCAGCTATGTTCTTCTCCAGAGGAGAAGGGTGCTGAGCCCCTCTCAGGCCTGCCTCCTCTTTCAGGACATGGTTTCAGGAACGGTGAAGATGACCTGCGGCCTGGTGGGGAAAGTTTGCCTCACTTTCCCTTGAAATTGTGTTGCCATTGGTTTCACTGCTTGACAAGACTAGAGGCTCCCTAGTGACAGAGCCAGAGAAGTGTGTGCTGCATGCCACAGCCCAGCAGACTTGGGAGACAGCCCTCCTGGTGCCCAGTCCCTGTGTAGGGTCTAGAGCAGCGGTTCTCAACCCGTGGGAGGTTTCAAATGACCCTTTCACAGGGGTTGCCCGATTCATCACAGTATCAAAATGACAATGATCAAGTAGCAACGAGAATAATGTTACGGTGAAGGGGTGGCGGCAGTAGGAAGATTGAGAACCACAGGTCTAGAGGATCCCTCTGATTTTCTGAACCTCGCTTTCCAAATCTGGAAAATGGAAGAGAGGCAGCTCCTCTCCTTTGCACATAGTCCCGCACAGGACCCTCGCGGGAAGCACTCAGGCCCCGTCTCTCCTCTCTTCTGAGGATGTGGAATGTGGAACCAAGGGTTTTCAAAACCAAACTCTGAGGACCGCCAAAGCAAGATTGATGATGATTTTTTGCACACACACATGCCTAGAACTTTTATTTTGTGAAACACATTTCAGTTCTGAAATATTTATGGGGCCTTCTTGACATACTAAGAACTAAAAATATCACCCTCTGTTTATATTAGGGAAAACTTATAAAACGTGAGTCCAGGAGGAATTCAGTCAATTTCCTGGTTGGTTTCTGGCAGGGTCTGAGGCAGTGAGGGAACCAGGGGTGATAACAGTCCTGTTGCCCCATGGCCTTTGGCTGGATGGGAGCTTTCTTGGGCTGCTCGGCCCACCCTTTATACACATGCCTGGGGCTCCCTTCAAAGCCCAAGTTGGTTTCTTGAGTTCCTTGTTGAATACCAAAAGCCTTGTGGCCCTGGGGGGCCCTTTTATCCCAATAAGCCATCCCTTCACCACTCTGCCAGGTCAGCCAACCCCCTTGGGCCTCGGGTCATCTTGGAAACCCAGCCAGTGGACAGGCCCTCCTGGCATCTCCCCCTCCTGCAGTCTGCATTTCACACTTCATCATCCACTTACATCGTAGCCGTTTACAGGGCTGCTTTATTTCTTCAGCCAGGCTGCACTCTTCTCAACTCTTGAGTTTCCCCGGCCCACTTTTTCCACCCCTGAAGTCTGGGCTCTAGGGATATCTGGGCTTCTGCCTGTGCCAGGAGCCTCCCTGCCTCGCACTCCAACCTATGCCAGGACCTGGCACAGGACGGCCCTGAGTGCTTCAGTTCCTCCTGGGAAGTTGTTAGGCTTAGATGTCGTGGGGGTGACATGGACTCCTGGGGACCCACGTGACAGAGTAGACCTGCCCCCATGGGCAGTTATACTAGCCTAGGGGGCTGCATGTGGGGCTTTTACTGGCAAAGTCAGTGGCTCAAATACACCAGCAACTCCCTGAGAAACTGAGGAGACTTTATAAGCCCATGAAGATTGACAGCCTCAAGCCTGCCCCACGGAGTCACTGTGTGTCACAGAGGACTTGGTGGCAGTGAGCTATGTGTATTTATAAAAAAGTGTGTCATGATCATGTCTCCCACGCCACCGTTGGGTCAGTTTGAATCTCCAGCCTTGTTGTTAGCAACCAAGTAAGTGCTTAACATGAGTACCATGAAGGCCTCTATTGACGTAGAATAGAATGACATGGCTCCCCTCCTGGAGATCAGGTTGACCACGGTGTCGTGAACCATTGTTTTGTTAGGAAATGGGTTGACATGTGCCATGGATTAAGTTTTCATACAAAGTGTATTTTTTTTTTAATATATCGGCATCATTGCCCTCTGGTGGTGGGAGCCCGGCCTTTGCTCCTGTGGAGTTGGAATTGAACCTTCATCCCAGTGGGCCGCAGTTCCGCACACAACCTCTATGCCACCGGGGCTCAGCCCCAAAGTGCATTCTTAATGTGGGTCAGAGACACAGGAAAGCCGCTGAAGATAGCTACTCCTCTCTTCTCTCTTCACTGCCCAAACCTGGATAACTGAGTCCTGTGGTCTTCATTTGGATGTCACTTTCTTCGCTGGATGGGGTGGGGGGTGGGGGTCAGTCTCCTGACCCTCCCTTCACCTTCTGCCTTCTCAGCCTGGGTTGGGGGCCCTGTGGTGTCCTTCCTCTGCCCCTGCCCCTCGCACTGTCTGACTCACTGACTGTATAGAAACTCCATGTTTGTGCTGCCTCCAGCTGGACAGAGCTCCATGAGAACAATATACAACATGCAACTCTGAGAGGGTGGCTCAGGACAGCAGGTGACTGGTTCTATGGGCAGAGAGGAGACAGTTGGGCAGGATCACATCTTGAGAGGCCCTGAATGCCATCGTGGGAAGAGGTTTACTGGGCAGTGAGGAAGAGCTGGGGTCAGGAGGGTAAGGAAATGTTGTAGTTACCTACTGATGCAAATGCCATGGCTGGTGGCTTTGACAAAAAGAAATCTCTACTTGAGCTCCCAGTTTGGAAGCTGAGCATCCAAATCAAGATCTCCCCAGATGTTGACGTCTTTCATGAGTTGCGTTGGGTGTTGCTTTGTGGCTTGTGGCTGGTAGACATTTATAAGGAACTGATCTTGCCCCAGTGGCGTTCTCTGACTCTGTTCTCAAGATGCAGAATTGAATAGGTTTAGAATTACCATAACACCCTGTGCTGTCACGGTGTTGTTACCATAACCAAAAGAACTCTTTGCCAACAAGTTCACAATCACAGCACACTTACTCACTGCCTACCTGTCAACTCTGACTCATGGTGATCCTTTGGGATTTTGGAGAACTTTCCCTTTTGGATTTCTGAGGCTTTAAATCTTTGCAGGAGTAGACAGCCCCATCTTTCTCCTACATATTTGCTGGTGGGTTTGAACCACTGCCCTTGAGACTAGCTGCTCAATGAGCAACCAGCTACACAGAGTTCCTTCCCAATCACAAGAGCCAGGAACGTATGACCTATCCAGTCTACCCACAGGAGGGATGCTTCTGCACGAACATGCACTGGCTGCTTCCCTTCCCAGTTTAGTGACCGGGGGTGGGAGGCATCACAGCGCCCCTCCCCAGCATGCTGCCCACCCTCTGGCCAGGGGGTCTGGCTCCACAAACAGCTATTGTCCATTCCTCTAGTTAATTCTTTACCTCTTCTCTCTTTCTGTGCTACATGCTAACATGACTGTGAAATATGTCCAATCTGTTCAACAAATAAACATACATGTAACTCCGTAACCTCAAATGTAAAAGGGAAAACAACAGCCACGCATCCATCCTCCCTTGGCCTCTGCTCTGTGGACTGAAAGTCACATGGGGTAGCGCTGGTAGTTATGGATGCTTTGCCGTGAAGTCACTGCCTTTGGTCAGCAGGCACAGATGGATAAGAAGTCACAGTCGCCCACTGATGAGAATGTTCTCAGACTCATTAGCATATGTTTCTGAGGGGATGTTCCCACTCTGAATCTAACTGACACGTTGCTGGAAACTTCTGATTTTGTTAATATTGGGGTTTTTTTGTTTCAAACGATGTGGCAGGTGGACTCAGGCAAGTGTGGACTAGATTAAGCTACAATAGCCTGTGTGCTTGAAAGACAAGGAGGGGGCTTCAAAAGGCCATGGAGAAAAAGTGGAGTCAAATGGTGGTAGACTATCCCACGAGCTTTGTGAAACCCCTCCTTGCCTGCTGTGTACTCTTGGGTAAGGATGTGAACCGGACATGGTCCTCATCCCTAACACGACGACGGTCTGCCCCTTCGTGTTGTCCCGAGAACCAACAGAGGCATGGGATGTGGTTCCTGATACACAATATAGGTTGTGTGTCTGATGTCCCTTGAGATGGGCAAGCAGAAGTGGCTGTCACACCTCGGTTGACTTCACCCGTGAGCACTACAGGCTCACTTCCCCATACTGTGGGTGCTGGGCCCCAGGTGGACCTTGGGAAGGCAGGGGGAGAAAACGTGCTCTGCCCTCAGGGGACTCCAGTCAAGGGGAGGGGCAGGGTGGAAATGGACAGGTGAACTCTGTGTGTGTACTATGATAGACCAGTGTGCACAAAGCCACAGGGCAGTGCATCAGCTGGACCTTTCACAAGCCCCCCTGCATGCCCACACCTACACCCACGCCCACATCGCAGCCCAGGGGAGCACTGAGCTCCCTGGATTCTCAAAGGCCCCACCAGTCCCCACTGCTGTCCTGACACTGACCACTGCCAATGCTGGTCATCGCGGTCCTTCCGCTGTTGTCTCCCTGAGATGACAAGCAGGTGTTCAAGAGTAGCTGTGCCTGTAATGAGGGAGTGCTTCCGGTTCCAAGGTCAAGGGTCACCTGCTAAGGTAAAGGTTGACTGCTCAAGCCCACCCCTGGGATCCATGGGAGAAAGAGCTAGCTCTCTGCGCCTGTAAAGATTACAGCTGAGGAAGCCTGATGAGGCAGGTCCTACTCTGTCACGTGCGGTTGCTGCAAGTCAAATTTGACTCCTCTGAGGCTCTGGACAACAACAGTGCAGATAGGAAGGGGAAATGACATGAGAAAGGACTGAGAAGACTGTGGGCTTCCACTAGAAGCAAGAGTCTCCTCCATGTGCAGGGCAAAGAGTTTGCCTTCCTACTCTGCCGACCTCCCTTCTCTCTGGGCTCTGGCAGCCCAGAGCCCAATGAAGAGGTTTTGTTGCTCGAGGAGAAAGAGTGCTGTCAGTTCCGAAGTCCCGGGGTGCCGATCTAGGCTTGGCTTTCCTGTCCAGTGGCCACCCTGCCCAAACCCAGAGGCCCCTGGGTGCACACATGGAGCTTCCCCAGGTACTGACGGCGCCACTGGAGAGAAGCACTAGGTGGCGGTGGGGCTATCTGCTGGGCGAGCCTAGCTGCCGGACACTTCTGGGTATGAGGGGGAGGGAGGCAGGGGACTGAGGTGGACAGAAAAAGATCCGGACTTTAATGTCAAACAGACCCAGACCCACCAAGCCCTGGGGAGGTTCTGAATCTCATTGTTCTCAGCTGTCAAACAGGGATCAGTGTGGACTCTGGGGCTCGCCTTGGGCCCTGGGCTGGGGGGTGAGGGTGGAATAGGCATGGTTACGTGTTCATGTGCTAGTTGGAAAAGGCCTCTAGCTGGAAACACACACACACACACACACACACACACACACACGCGCGCGCCAGCTGTTCCCTAGGAGAACGAGGTGGCGATCTGCTTCCATAATGATGAACAACCTTGGGAACCTCTTGCTTTTTTTTTTTTAAGGCATCACTGCCCTCAGGTGGTGGGAGTAGGAGGCCCAGCCTTTGCTCCTGGGAGCCAGAATTGAACCTCCATTGAGAACCTCTTACAGGGCAGGTCTACTCGGTCCTAGAGAGTCTCGACAACTTAGGATCAGCTCAAGCAATGGGTTTCATTGTGCAGCAGAAGTTTCTGGGTGATGCCAAGCCTTCCTCTTGGCTACCATCCAAAGGTGGAGGTTAGCGTCTACCCCGAGACACCTCGGAAGAAAGGCCCCATGCCCTATCACTGCACAGTGAGTCGCTGACAATCCCGGGAGCACAGATCTTTCTCCTGTGACACACGTGATGTCACCAGGAGGCAGCAGTGAGTCAGGCCCCCCTGGTGGGTTGGCTGGTGGTTACTGTGTGGCCATGGGGGAAAGACGAGGCTTTTGTGTGGTCAAGTGTCCTGTACATGCTATCGACCATGCATAAGACACCGCTTTCTGAAGACTCTGCATTCGTGGGAAGAGCTAGGCACTCAGGAAATAATTGTGTGATGTGTCTCGTGTGCTAACAGGGGGCTGACTGTTTACACCTGGGCTCCTTACAGGGAACGATTAGACAGGGTAACAACATCTCCAATCCACTGTGAGCACGTCATGAGATCCGCTATGCAAGCGCTTACCCCAGTGGCTTGAGTCTAGGCATTCGTGTCCCCTCCCTTGATGGAGACTGGGTTCTAGTCAGTCTGCCTCCCAGCTTGGGGACCGGAGGGGGACTACACAGATGTGGCTTGCTCCTGGGTAAGAAGATTAGTAAGTAGCAATGCTCCTTTTGCTTTGGTGGCCAGCTTCCTTGATGACATCACTCAGGGAGAAACGAGCACATCTTCCTGGCGGTTGGGCCTAGCAGCAGACAGACAGGATGCACCTCCAGGACCCTGGGGGCTGTCTCCTCTGCTGCTCCTGGCAGGTGTGGCGGATAAGCATTGTTTTTAGGCCTCATAGTCGGAGCGAGGGTCAGCAGAACCCCCAGGTATTGCTGTGACTCACATGCCCCCACCTCCTTCTCCCCCTGCACCTGCAGACCATTCAGCCCTGAGTGCAGCCCGGGCCCTGTTCGTGGATGTGGACGAGTGCGGGTCAGAGGCCATGGACGTGAAGGAGAGGAAGCCCTACCGCTCGCTGACCCGACGCCGCGACGCTGAGCGCCGCTACACCAGCTCGTCGGCGGACAGCGAGGAGGGCAAAGCCCCGCAGAAGTCCTACAGCTCCAGCGAGACCCTGAAGGCCTATGACCAGGACGCCCGCCTCGCCTATGGCAGCCGCGTCAAGGACATGGTGCCACAGGAGGCCGAAGAGTTCTGCAGGGCAGGTGAGGGTAGGGCCAGGGTGTGGGTGGGTGTGCAGGTGAAGAGGCACACAGGAGGAGGGGGTGCCATTTCCACCTGCTTTTTTTAAAAAAAAATAATTTTACTGGGGGCTCATACAACTCCCATCACAATCCATACATCCATCCATTGTATGCAAAGCACATTTTTACACTTATTGTCATCATCACTCTCAAAACATTTTCTTCCCACTTAAGCCCCTAGTATCAGCTCCTCATATTTCCCTTGCCTCCCCACTCCCATCCCCCATGAGCCCTGGATAATTTATTAATGATTATTACTTATAGTCCCAGAAAATCTCAGAAGCCGCACTGCCGTGTCCTGTGGGGTCTCTACAAGGCAGAATGGACTCCGTGACAGTGGTCAATAGGAACGATGATTTGGTGTTTGCCTTCCAACCCTAAGGATCGGTGGCTCACACCCAGCCAGGAGTGGTGCAGACCCCGTGCTCTTCCTGATTGCCAAGAGAATCCTTTGAGGCTCTGGTCCTCTGTCATGTGGGCCCCCGTGGGTCAGAACCGACTTGATGGCACCAGGGATGACACGGTTCACTCCCCGGCCTTGATCCTCTTGTTCACCCTCTTCCCCGTCCTAATGATGTGGTTACCAGCTGCCTGTGGTTCAAGCCGCGCCACCACCCGCTCTCCTCTATCAATCTGTTCCATGGGCATGCGTGCTACCAACCTCACCAAGGTCATTTGGGGGCTTAATGGGATGATGTTTCCATCGTAAGCATGGAGATACAAAATAAAGTCCCAGCCCAAATCCAAAACCCCTGTGATCAAGCTGAGTCTAACTCAGAGGGACCCAGTACGTCAGGGGAAAGCTGCTTCTCAGGGCTTTCCTAGGCTATAAATCTTGACAGAGGCAGATGCCACCTCTTCCCCCCACAGAATGGTCCATGGGTTTGGCTGCCGGCCCTGTGGTCGCAGCTCCATGTGTAATCCGTGTGCCACCAGTCCTCCTCCACATGAAGTATGTGCTCAACACATGTTGCATTCACTTCCCATCCATGGATTTATTCCTCTAAAAAATATAGTTTGTGTGAAGCCCTGTGCTGCCCTTAAAAGGGAGACAGTCTTGAAAAGGGCAGATCTAAAGGCTTCATTTGGACGGTATCCTGGTTTTTCTCGTTCTCTCTCTCTCTCTCTCTCTCTCCTCTCTCCTCTCTCCTCTCTCCTCTCTCCTCTCTCCTTTCTCCTTTCTCCATCACTTCCTACAGGTAGTCCATCATCCCCGCCTCATGCATATCAGAAATCCATCCCCCTTCACCCAGCCCATTCCTTGTCCTCTCTTTGAGAACCCTGGCTTTCTCAAAGTGCTGCCTCTGTTAGGTCCATCTCTGCCCTGCAGCCCATCAGATACCTTTCAACTGGACTCTGAACAACTGAAGCCTGTGTCTCAGGGTGCCCCCTGACTCCCATCATTTCCTCTTCCCAGACAGTGTACTCTCAGCTTCTCCATACTTGGGAGCCCTGGTGGTGAAGTGGTGACTCATTGGGCTGCCAGTCCCCACGGTCACTGTGTAAGATCGCTGGCCACTGTTCAGGGAAAGACTGGGCGTGGGTCTCAGCATCCAGGGGGGCAGTTCCATCCTGTCCTGTAGAGTTGCCAAGGGTCAGCATCAAGTCGAAGGCATCAAAATTGGTTCCCCACCCTCTCCAACCCCTGCGCTTCAAGCTGCAGCCCCCTGACTTCTTACTGTTCCTCACCCCTGGTGGGACCTTGACTTCACACTCAGGAGCTTCAGATCCCTGCTGTTCTGCCTATGGGGCCTTCAGCCCTCTTTGATGCCTAGCTGGTTTCTGCGCTGCCCTGACCACTCTCACAGCCCATACAACTCGGCCCTGTTCAGTCCTTCCCTCCACACACAGGGCTAGCCAGCCGTGATACTGTGCCTTCTCTGCAGAGTGTGACATTGTTGTGTAATCCTCAAAAGGGCCCATGAGAGAGAGATGGCTGTGAGGAGCAGACTGGGGCACGGCAAGGCTGAAGTGCACCTCTCAGATCACAGAGTCAGGGGAGCTGGCCCTACCCCTGCAGCTGACAACCCACCTGTGACCTCCTTACAGCCAGTCTCCTTTCCACATGCTCGACTGGCCGGGAGGCTCACAGAAGCTGCCCCTCACTCGGGCTGTGACCTGCTGGAAACAGAGCACCAGGTCTTTCTTCCAATGTGCTGCTGGGTTGGCTCAAAGTCACTTTTCCGTTGGTAGCCAGGTCCTTTGTCACAGGGAACAGCCAGGGACCCCTTGACCAGTGCTGTCATTCCGCAGATGCACTTCTGCATTGCTGTTAGTCACCTCGAATCTCCCCAATCGGGTGCCTCCCATGCACCACAGGGTCAGACAATTGTGACTCACGGAGTCTCCACCGCCTCTTGTGCCAGAAGCAGATCATCAGGCTTTTTCCTCCAACTCTCTCAGCCCGGAAGCTCCCCTGAAACTCATGCTGCATGATGGCAGCACATATGCCTTCCCTGACAATCAGGTCATGGGTGCACTGGGCGTGTCCTGGCCAGGCATTGGACCTGGATGTCCCACTCAGATAGAGAGCAGGCTACCACTGAACGATCACAAATACTGCCTCCCATTCACTGTCACCTCTGGACCTGAGCTTTCTATGATAAGGTGAGGGTGAGGAACAAAACGGTCTCAACACCTTGACATGGCCTCACTCTCCCCAGGCTCCATAGAACTCGGCAAGCCCTGCCAGCTGAGCTTTGCCTGGACATTATCTCATACGAGGCACGGGAGTGTGGAGTCCTTCTTGTCTTTGCCAATCATAACAGAGCCTTTTCATCTTGTAGGCATTGCACTTTGCAAAGTGGTCTCCCATCTCGACTTGTCCTCCAGACAAGAGCACTGAGACTCAGGTGATATGCCCAGCTGACAATTTAACAGATATTGAGTGAGCTGGACCATCAATCTGTCCTGGAACCCTCTGTAATGAGGCCAGACGACACAGAGCCAATAGGGCACAAGGACTTTTCACATTTGATTAAAAATAAAATCTTCCACACCCCAACATCACAGGCCAGCCCCGCTCACCAGGCTCAGGCATTCTGCACGGCTGCGCTTACCTGTGCTTCCCCAGCCGCAGGATGTCTGCTCATTCCCACTGATGCGAGCCTGACTGCTTAAAAGGATATTCAGGGCAGGCCATGTGGAAATCAATAACAGCCCAGGCTGTTTATTGCAAATACATTTTATTTCTCACTTAATGTAGCAGTCAGTCTTCATAAGACGGGAGCAGCCTCTCTGGAGAGAGCTGGCCCAGTGGAGGGAACTCTGCTAGTGGAGTGGAGCTGGGCGGAGGATGCATGTCCAGGAGAGGGCGAGGGAGTGGAATTTGCAGGGAGGCCCATGGGGTGGTATGTGTGCAGTGGGGATACAAAATAGATTGGGGAGATTTAGGCTCCAGGGTTCTTTCACCAAGAGGAAATGCAGAACAGGATGGGCAAGTGTGACACAAGGGGGTGTTAGAGATACTGAACCATTGGGTCTGACCCAAGGCCAGGCCCTTCTGAATGTCTGCTTGGCTTTTAGAACAGTGCATAGGGGCCACTGTGGTTTCGTCACTGGATCAGGGGGAGGTGGAGAGGGGCTGTGCAAGGAAGGGGCCGAGTAAGCTCAGGGTAGGAGATGATCATTGAGTGTGAGCAAGCTCACGTATCCAGTATTTGTTACCCAATACGGGAATATTTCATCGAGGTGGTGTCAGCATGAGACCATCCTGCTGGCGTATCAGGCTTGGTACCCACCTCTTCCATGGTCATGACCTAACCTTGGCAGTGTTTATTTCAGCGCTATCCTGGCTGGTCTTTCCTCTCTGTCTTCCCTCTCCTCTCCTCCATCCTCCAAAGGACTGGCAGTGTGCTGTGCATGTGTTTGCTTATCGAACTTATTTATTTAATATTCTTTGAGCACTACTTTGCCCTAGATGTGGAAGGTGCTGGGTACAGAGATGAGTGTATCCTTCAGAGCGGGCAGGACTCACTGGACAAGGGGGACACTCACGATTCTAGCAGGACACCTTCTCTGTTGCTCCCCGCCCACCACTCAGGTCCTTCCTTCTTGTTTCCTTTGCTGACTTGTCCTGTGGAGTCCCATCTCCTGGGCTGGTAGATCCCTTTGAACCCCAGGTAGGCAGGCACCCCTCAGTCTTACATTCGCCCTCCTCCACCAGGCTCTCCCTTGGCTTCTCCACACAGACATTCCAAGGTCTTCCTCCCATCGCTGTGCTCGTGCATCAACCCCATTGGACTTCAACCTCTCCTTTGTGCTTTTGGGTGTGTCTGCCTCACTCCACTGTCAGCTCCATCAAGAGAGGCACCCTGCTGGTCACTGCTGTCTCCGCAGCAAAGGCCTGCTGAAGTGGTGTAAATGTAGGTTCTCCTTAACGATGGAGGATCCTAGATGGCAGGATAGTAGGCCCTCCACCTCTAATTGGAAAATGGACGCTTCAGACCCTCCAGCACCAAGTCAGCAGGAGAAAGACCTGGAAACCTCTGTCTGCAAAGATGATAGCCAATAAAACCCTAGACCAGTGGTTCTCCACCTTCCTGATGCCGCGACTCTTTCCTATCATTCCTCATGCTTGTGGGGACCCCTGTAGGGGGGGGGCGTATCTGCATGTGGGTGAACCTACCTGGAGACAGATAGAGGAGCGGTATCTCGGTTCCCAAGACCATGGGAAATAGGGTCTTAGGTGATCCTTGTGAAAGGGTCATTCGACCCCCTTGGGGGTCACGATCCACAGATTGAGAACTGCAGCCCTAGGGGTATTGGAGTGCCTGTGGGTTGGAATGGACTGAATGACTTGCAGCCACAGCAACCTACCTGGCTGTGAACCCATTGCTCAGACCACCCATTGGTTTACTTGGGACATGGCCCTCTGTGCCTTAGTCTACCCCCTCTTTTTCACCATCCCCACTCCTCCCACACTCCTGGGAATGTCAGAAACACATGGGAGGCAGGCCCTAAATGGACCACGCCTGCGCATCTGGGAGGAATGCCAAGACTACACTTTCCCGAGGAAATCATCAGTTTTCTGTCACTGAAACACCAGCCTCGGGGTGAACTGGCTTTGTCCCTGTGCTCCCAGTGCCTCTTTCTTGGGTATTGCCAAGCTGCCCAGAGAGCCTTTGGGAGACCTGCCATCAGCAGGCCAGCTTTGGCCCTAGGGGAGCCTCCTTACGCTATTCCAGAGCCTACCTGCCATCGCCCCACCTGGTGTGAGGCAGGGGAAGGCATAGCCCATTTCCTTCAAGCAAGGCCCTCTTTTCTCTGCCACTCACTCACCAGCTTCTTGCCTTCATCCTCTGGGCTCTCCTGACCTGACTGGGAAGGAACTTCTGGCCCAGGGAGCTCTTAGCCCACAAACTGTGCCCTCCTCTGCTGTGTTCTGGAGTGTTCCTTTCCAGCAGTTCTCTGTGAATTGGAAGAGGACACTAGGAAAAATTAACGCTGCCCTTGCAGAGTCTGGGGTGTGTTCCTGGGCACAGGGATTCCAACATGAGCGACACATGGTCCCTAGCTTTGGCAAGGTGGTGTTCTGTTAAGGGAGGTGGACTCAGAGCCTCCTGGGAGGTGGGGGAGATGGCAGAAGACAGGCTTCCCAGCCAGTACATATCAGGGGACTTCAGAGGCCATTTGAGTTTGGTCAGAGAATCCAGCTGATAGACAGGGGCACAAAGAACACCAGAGTGAGGGAATAGCATGAGCTAAGGCCTGGGCCCAGGCCACCTCAGCAAGCTGGCAGAACCATGGGAAGGCCTAGCATTGGAAGGTCAGGCTGATGGAGGAGGCCTCTCTCTTCTCTGCAGTTTGAACAAGGTCACCTCCATTTCTTCCTAGGGACCAACTTCACACTACGTGAGCTGGGCCTGGGGGAAGTGACACCCCCTCACGGGACCCTGTACCGGACTGACATTGGCCTCCCACACTGCGGCTACTCCATGGGGGCCAGCTCTGATGCCGACCTGGAGGCTGACACGGTCCTGTCCCCAGAACCCCCCGTGAGGCTGTGGGCCCGCAGCTCCCGGTCAGGACGCAGCTCCTGCCTGTCCAGCCGAGCCAACTCCAACCTCACGCTGACCGACACGGAGCACGAGAACACCGAGACTGGTGAGTGCCGGGGTTTGAAGTACTATCCTGATTTTTTTTGTTCCATGCTTGGGGCTTTGGTGAACTCGGTAGGGAACAACAACAAAAATCGCTTGGCTCTTAGTGGTCAAACAGAAGTCAGAGCCTTTTGGACAGCCCTGTAAGATACTCACCCATCAAGGACTGGGTTTTGACGGCACCTCCTGCCTCATGAGAGAGATCCGTAACCCTGGGTGAAGACGCGCATGATGCCAGTGTCAGGGGAGGGGAGAGGGGCAGGGCCTGCCAGGACTGTGACTCCTGCAGCACTGTCACATCAGGATGGTCTCGATCCTGCCCGAAGCCTGCTTATCCAGATTTGTGGCAGTCTTGGGAAGGTCCCCTGGGCTCTGTCCCACCTGAGTTTCCCTTGTTGGTCAGAGGACGGCCTCCAAACAAAGCCATCTGTTAGGGTGAAGTCACTGGACAGTGGTCCTTTCCTGCCAGCTTCCCTGTGGCTTCCTTACAGGATATGGAAGTGCTGGCTCTCCCCTCCTCGGGCCACCCTGTCCCCGGACAGAGTGAAAAGGGGCAGTGAGGTCACACATGTCCTTCTTCTGATGGAGTCCAGGGAACCCTGGTTCAGAAGTGTCCTCCTTGCCCTGGACCTTGTTGGTAGACATCAGAGGGACCCCCTGACCTCAGGTGGCCCTGCACCAGTTGCTGGGTGGCAGTGCCATCCTCTCTTGGTGTGTTATGCCTGATTAGCTCGGGCGGGACACCTTTGCTGACCCGGGGCTGGTCCTGAGAGGTCCCTGCTAGGGTCTGGTGATGAAGACAGTGGCGCAGAGAGAGACAGAGTCTGGACACAGCCTTGCCGCTGGGGGTGGGGAAGGTGTGGCTTTGTGTGTTGGAAGCTCTGTGAAGAGGGTCAGCTGAGGCTCCCCCACCCGTCAGGGAGGTGTGAGGGGGGCTTGGACTTGCCAAGTCAGGTCCTGCTGTCCCCATCTGGTGTCCAGCCCCAAAGGCAGGCACCAAGAAGCCCTGCTTTTTCCTGGGCCAGGCAGAGACTAGGGCAGAGACAAGGAGAGAGCAGGGAGAGTTTGCTGCTGACAAGGAGGTTCCAGAGGGGTTTTAAAGGACACCAGTCCTACCTGTGGGGTGAGACAGGAGACCAGACAGGGTCAGAGGAAGTGGAGAAGTGACTTTCCTTGCAGAGCCAGGGCAGCAAAGCTCCTCATGCCTGGTCCACCAACCCTCCCAGAAGAACCACTGTTTCCCTGGTTAGACTATGACCTTGTTCAGAGGTGGGGGAGCAGCAGGGACAGGAGACCAGCTTGGAAGTGTCCCCTTCTCCTGATACCTCGGCAGTTCAGAGAGGGTGGCAAAATAACTCAGCACCTGAAGAAGCTTTCTCCCTTTGCAGGGAACCATTCCCACTCCCTGGCCCACCTCCCCACCAAGGCCCAAGCCTAGCCAGCAACCCCTCCGCCCCACCCCCTTCCATGGCCTGCACTGCTTTGTGGACTGAGGCCTGTACATGGTATCTGACTAGGAGGCAAGAAGTCTGAATTCTGCTTCCAGTTTCCATCACTGGCTTACACTGTAGCGTCAGATGAACTGCCTCCCTTCTCTGGACCTCAATGCGTCTCCTACAAAATGAAAAGTTACAAGAAGATGAATGTGTCTATCCTTGCAAATAAGACCTATTGCCGTCCACTCGATCCCTGACCATGGCAACGCTGCAGGACAGGCCAGGATCACCCATCTGCTCCTCGGGGTTGTAAGCTTCCTGGAACCACATCTTCCTTCTGCAGAGCAGCTGGTGAACTTGACCCTCACGTCTTATAGTTCTCAACTGAGCACTGAACCACTGTGCCCCTGGGGCTCCCCTTTCATGAGAATAGGCTTGGGGTGGGGTTGGGGAATAATGAGGTTGGAAGTGGAGGAGTCTTCTGTGGTGCATTGATAGGGGTTGACACTGGGTTGACCAAGGGTAAGCAGGATTCTCCACTGCAGCCCCAAGGCATTTACTCTGACAGTCTGCCGAGCAGCATATGAGCCCATCGGGAGAGACAGACGCAGCTTTCCCCGGATGTCTCTTGGGCACAGAACTCTTCATTCCCAGAGCCTCGGGTGGGACTGGGATTCTAAGAAACACTGTAAAAAGTAGCCGAGCAGAGGGATCTACAGACCTTTCTCGATGGAAAGATTCTGGATTCAGAGTGCCTGTGACAAACATGAGATGTTGGGGAGGCATCAGAGAGCACGGGAGTCCTGACTAGGGTGTCATGTTTCCCCACGTGTGAGATCCTGCTTCCAGGTCTGGCTGGCGTCTGGCTCTCCCCCAGCCCCTCAGGCTCCAGAATCAAAGCCTCTTCTCAAAGATCCAGTCTCTGACCGGATCGAGGACCCAGTCGTCGAGGAAAACCCGGGCCTCCTTGTGCTTTCTCACTCACACATAGTTTTACATGAGCTCCACCAACCCCCCCCCCCCCGCCCCCTCGAGGGGAAGCTATTTCCTACAAATACACTTCCCTGAGTAAGCACAAGCAAGCCCACACTTACCTTGCTTAGGGGGTAATAAATGCATCCCCGCTTACCGCCCCAGTGATGGTCGTGAACGCCCTCTGCAGCGCGCTCTCTGTGAGGTGTGCTCTCCGGCAGGCAGCTTGCCACGTGACAAATGAGCATCTCCCCATAAAGTCATCATCGAGGGAGGCACACACCGCCCACTTTGTTGGCTATTCCCTGAGAGGGGAATTGCAGCTGAATTAAGCCTCTGTTGGGTGGTAATGACACAGGAGGCCGGCGGGAAGAGCTCCGGCCTTGCCGCTGGTGATGGCAGAGGAAGATGACTGCCAGCTCCCCCAGCCATGCCTCTCTCTTCTTGCAGCATCTCATGCCCACCTCAGCCTCGGCCCACTGGAGCCCGCTGGACTCAAGGCAGAGAGATGGCAGGCATGGGAGACCAGCAGGCAAATTAAACAAAAGACCTTTTGCTCCCATATCTCTTCCTGGCTTGGCCTCCCCAACATCCACCACCCACCCCCAGCCCCATGGGTGCCCACATGCACGCCTACCTGCTCCAGCTGGCATGTGAGCTCCAAAACTTTGAATGTGGTCTAATAAGGACAGCCATCATAGCAATGTGTTGTTCTTCCCCGCTTAGCAGATGAGCAGCACTCTCCGAGGAAGCCAGCAGAGTCCTGGGGCAGTGAGGGTTATGGGTTAGGCCACTCACTGCCAGAGCAGCTGTTAGAATCCCCCAGCAGTTCCTCCTCAGAAGAAAAATGAGGCTTTCTATTCCCATAGAGATTTATGACCTTGGAAGCCCACAGAGGCTGCCCAGCTCCGTCCTTCTGTGTCACCATCAGTTGGCATTGGCTCCAGGGCAAGGAGTTCGGTCTTGGGGTTTTGAAGAAACCAAGGTAGAAAACTGAAGACAACGCACATGCAGGGTCCTGAAGGCATTCAGCTGGAGTGCAACTCTGTCACTGGGTCTTGGCTCCCCCGGCCCCTCTCCTTCCCTCAGCATCTCCTCCTCTCCCCTCTCCTCCCTTCTCCCCCTCACCTCTTTGCTCATCCGTTCTCCTCTGTCTTTGATGGATCTTGGCATCATAACAGGGCCCAGTTCCACTGCCCTCACTAGCCAGCATAGCACAGTATGACCAGTTTTCAGTAAAGGGACCCCCCACATTTCAGGGCCTATAGTCTACCAAATCATTGCACAGACAGGAGCCTCTTTAATCCTCGTGACAATGCCACGGCATTCCCATTTCCCGGATGAATTAAGGCCCCAATAAAGAGTAAGCAGTGTGCCGAGCTTCAGTGACCGTAAGTCAACAGCACCTGGATTTGAACTCACATCTCTCTGATCATAAACCCTGAGCCCCTGTCTGTTCCAATCAAGTACCTTGAATGTTCACATGAACCAGCAAGTGTGTGGGCCGGTTCTCAAAGACCCTCACCAGGTCCTTGTAAGATGCAAAACATAAGCCCCAGGAACCCCGAGCCTTAGGAGCTGGGCCCCCAGGCCAGCCTGGCGTTAGTCAATAGTAATTGTCAACAGTATTGATAGTGGTGGAGGCTTTTGCTGAGGTCACGGTGATACCACATGCTACTGCCATCAATAATAACTTTTACGGGGTCCATTAAAGCCAATTTCTGCCCCTGAAGGTTAATGTCAGCAGCTTTTATGTCACTGCTTAATACCCAAAATAAATACAGAATTGACTGGATAATGTAAACACAAATCTTCTTTCGGACCTGGCAGGCAGAGCCAGCCCTTGGGCTCCTTGCGTTGAGGAAGGCAGGCAGGGCTGGTTGTGTGCTGGCCCGTGCATACACGGTTAGTAAATGCATTTTAGAAACTGGATGATGTTGTTGTGTAAACGGAATTCCCAACTCCTGGGCCAGGCTGACACAGCGTCTCCTGTGTAGATTCTGTGCCATTTTGTGACCACGATGAGCTCCTTCCGTGTACCAGGCAGTATCCTAACATCTAAATGAATAAAGGGAAGGAGGAGTGACAGCAAGTTGGTGGTCCAAGGCTATGACAGACAGGCCAGGCCGTGGAAAGGACACCTGCTTCCGGGTCCGATAGGGGAGACCTGGCCTCAAATCCTGGCCACTGCACCATGTCCCGGTTTCCTTCTCTTGAGTCCGGTCTTTGTACCTCCCGTGGTGAGTGTGCCATCTGTCTTCCTTGAACGTTGCTATGAGCCTCAATTGGAGAGTTCGTGGAGTGCCAGGTCTGTGTGGATTTCCCTTGTTGTTGTTGCTTAACCTCATATTATGAATCGCGTGAAGGCTTACACAATGCACACACATGTTGTCGGACATCACTGATGGCAGTCCCCACAATGTAACTTGCTCCCTATGTTTCCCCCTGCCATCCCTCCGACTTTCGCGGCCTTCCGTACTTTGTCCTGGGGCAGTCACTGCCCGTGGAGTCTGCTGGAGTGTTTAGAGGCACGAATCCCTCTCTCGTGATATTGTTTACCTTTTAGACCAGTGGTTCCCAATCATTCATAGGGGTCACCCGATTCATCACAGGAGTGAAGTTACAGTTATGAAATAGCAATGAAAATGGTTTTATAGTTGGGGGTCACCACAACATGAAGTGTATGAAAGAGTCGTGGTATTAGGAAGGTTGAGAACCACTGTTCTAGACTTCTCTATTATTTAGATAAAAATTAAAGGGGCCAGGAGTATAGAGTAATGAGAGAGAGGTGAGTGCAACACACCTGGCCTTTTTTATGATTCTGAGTTCTATTCCATAGTTCTCTCTCATTCTATCCAGCACCTTCCACTGTGATTCCTTTCATGGCAGTCAGTAGTGGTTATGGGGTCCCATCTGGATCTTGTAGTCTCAGGATCTTGGAGGCTAAAGTTCACATGGTCCATTAAGTCCTTTAGACTCATTCTTTTCATGAGTGTTTGTTTGTCTTCTCTGCTCCAGATGAGGAGAGGTCAATAGTTGCCTCTTAGATTTCCACTCAAAAACCTTTAAAACTGCAGTGACTACTCACTGTAGTAGAATGTAGACAACTGATAGTCTTTGTGGGTTGTTATTCCAACTGACTTTGACTATCTGAGTCTCTTGGCTCAGTAGCTCCTTCTTTCTTAGTTATGGCTAATAAGTTATCATAATTTGGCCCTACTAAATTCATGAATATTTTAGTAAATATATTGCCTATGCTGAATATTTTGGCTGAATATGTTGACTATGCTGGATATATAAATACATATTTAGAAATATCCTTTACCAAACCTACATATTTTTGTGGGCATAGCTACCTTTTACTCCCTGGTATGCACATCTGGACATCCACTCACTGATTATTGTTATTACTGTTATTTCTGATTATGTAGATGAAGGTACGTCAAAATAGTCATTGGAAAATGGAGTTCAAAGATCATAGAGTTTTTTGATGAACTTTTTGGAGCACCCTCAGATCATCGCATTTTCCTCTGTTGCCTTTCACGCTTATACCCTTCCCAGTGTCCTCTTTTTTCACCTTGACCTACTCTATTATCTGTTGGATTCCCTTCCATCCAAGTTAATGAGTGTCTGCTTTACTTATGACCCACCTTGCCATGTGCAGATGATCCAAACTTGCTTCCCAAAAGCACTTGAAGCCCTTGTTGACGAAGATCGAGGGCTGCAGGCTTCAGGGTGGGTTTCAACTGGATGTAAAGAATCCTCCTTAGTCAACTAATGGACAACAGTCTGGAAAATGGAGACAAGCTCAAAGTTGGCAGAGATTTTTATTTTGCTTGAGTTCCCACTCACCACTCATGGAAACAGAACTCAACTGACATATTGCATGGGGCAAAAGCCTCACAAGGCCTCTGTAAAGTGATGAGGAACAAAAATGTCGCTTTGTAGACGAACTGAACCCAGGCCGTGGTACCTCCAATGGTCTCATGTGCCAGTGGAAACTGGACAGTGCACAAGAAAGACAAAGAAGAATCCGTGCATTTCAAGACGAAGGCTCCTGCGAAGTGGGGCCGGTGAGCTTGGGGCTCGTGTGCTTTGTGCATGCTGTCATGCTGAAAGAGGCCCGCAGGCTTGGCAAAGGGGAGTGTCAGTGACACAGTGCCCCTCACTGAGATGGATTTGGACAGTGGCAGAAAAACGGGTTCAAACAATGGTTGTGAGGACGGAATGGGCAATTTTGCCTGCGGCTATGGATGGGGTTTCTGTGAATTGGAACTGACTCAAGCACATCTAAATAAAAGCAGCAACCCTCTAGGTAGTGAGGAAGCCGCCCATCCCCAGTAGCCATTAAAGAACAGTTCTTTGAGGGTGAAAAGCGTATCTTGACTTTTTGGAATGGGGCTCTCCTACAGTATTGGTTCATTTGTGGCGGACTAATTTCAATTAGCATAATGGCATCCAGGTTCATCCAGGATAGGCATTTCTCAGATTTAGTGTTACACTTGAATGTTGCATAGATTCTATCGTGTACATCTAGCACAATTTGTTTCTTCATCTACTGATGAGCATTTGGTCATTTCCATCTTTTTGCTATTGTGAATCATGCTGTGATGTGTGTGGGAGTCCATCAAGCGATTCGTGTCGTGGCTCTTATTTCTCTAGGATATATACCAGGTCATGGGATTGCTGAATCATATGGTATATGTATTTCTATTTCCAACCTTGTAAGGAAGCCCCATACTGTTAACACAGAGATTGTGCCATGTAACACTTCCACTAGCGATATATGAAGGTTCCAATCTCTTCATGCCCTGACCAGCATCTGCTGTTTTCTGTTTGTTGTTTTTAAAATTTTGCTATTCATTCTGGGGTGAGATGATGTCTCATCTGTTCGTTAGCTAGAATGTCTTCTTTGATGAAGTTTCTGTTTTTGTTTTGTCTTTTGCCCATTTTTAAATGGGGTTGTTTATCTTTTTGTTATTGAGTATTCTATGAATTTTAGAAATTAGTTCCTTGTCTCATATGTCTGCCAATTATTTCCCCTTCTGTAGGTTCTCTTTTTATGTTTTGGTAAGGTCTTTAGATATGCATTAATGTTTCGTTTTTAATGGGTCCCAGTTGTCTAGTTAGTCTCCTGCTGTTTGTGAAGTTTTAGTTACATTTAGACCAGGTGTTAGGGCCTCTATATTTGTGCCTATTTTCTTTTGATTTTTTTTATAATTATAGAGTTTGTATTTAGGTCTTTGATTCATCTTGAATTCATTGTTTATAGATTGGGTGTAATATGGATCTGGGTTCATGTTTATACAGATGGATATCCAATTTTGCCAGTGCCCTCTGTTCTTCTTCTTCTTCAGTGCTTTGCTTATGCAGTGTCTCTTTCTGCCCCCATAAAATTGGTGATTAGTTTTTCTCTTTAAAGAAAGATATTGAAACCTGGGTTGGGAATACAGTCCATCTGTAGATCATTTTGTACAGTATGGGCATTTTCATAACATTAATTCTTCCAGTCCATGAACATGGTATATCTTCCATGTATGTGGGCCTCTTTTTGTTTCTGGGAGTAATGTTTTGTGGTTTTCTTTTTAGAAATATTTTGTGGGCTGAGCCCCGGTGGCGTAGTGGCTGTGTGCGGGACTGCAGCCCACTGGGACGGAGGTTCAATTCCAGCAGTGGGGCTGGGCCTCATACTCCCACCACCAGAGAGCAGTGATGCCCCCCCAAAAAAATATTTTGTATTTCTGGCTAGATTTATTCCTAAGTATTCCATCTTTGGGTGACTATAGTAAATACTCAAATTTTTAAGACTTTTTTTACAATTCTCTTAGTATAAATCATGGGTTTCCAAATTTATTTGACCTTCCACTCAAAACAATTTATCAATGGTTCCCTCTCAGCAACTTAGAATTTGTACAGTGGCGCATAATCCATAATAAAGTATAGGTATCTTCCTTTGCATTCCCTCTGGATTGTTCCAGTACTTTCCAAGAGGATGGTCTCACTGACTTTTGAAAACACGTGGAAACAAATATGGCTGACTTTCATTTGATGATCTTTTCACTGAATCTTTCAGTTAATTACAGTAATTTTTCCCCCTAGGTCTTTGGAATTTTCATCACATCACATGCAAATATAGATAGCTTTCCTTCTTGACCAATTAATATGTCCTTTCTTTTCTTGCTATATTGCTCTGGCTCTTTTCAAAAAAAACATTACCCAGTGCCCTCCTGGCAATTAAAAACTTTTGAACTATAACCTAGAACTGTATTGAGACTCTCCATACATTAAGGTGGAGTAGGGGTAAAGGTCATTCTTGTCTGGTTCCTGTTCACAAGGGTAGTGCTTTCAGGCTTTCTCTGTTGAGATTAATGTAGCCTGTTATTTTGTAGATATTCCTTAAACTATTTTGGGAGATTTCCTTTCTACTCCTGATTTGTTGAGCAATTTTATTCAGGTGAATTTTAGAGCTTTGTCAAGTACCTTTTGTGTAGCAATTGATGTGATCAGTACCTCTAATTTTGCCTTCTGTTGATTCAAATCTATCCTTTGCTCATTCAATTTATTCTGAAATCTTAGTATTAGTCTTCTGGATTTCTATATACTGTTTCCATATGATTTCTAATTTTTATTTTGTTTCTTCCTCCTGAATTTTCCTAGAGTCTTGTCTTTGTTTTCCTTCATTGCTTTCACCTCATCAAAGAGACTTAAATAGCATTCTTTCATATATCTTAGCGAGTAGTCCCAAAGTCATATCTTCCTCTAGAGAATTATCGGAATTTGTACTTTAGGTACTTGTTTGAGCCACCTGGTCGTGTTTCTGTGGGAGCTGAGGCTGTCTGTAATCTCAAAGATACTAGAGGATTGTTGTATTCATATTTAATTGGCGGTTGTACGTTGGTGTGTCCCACCCAGGTTTTATAGTTTCAGAGCCCTTGTTGGCTCCCTACCTTACTCCTGGTGGATGTGTTCATGTAGACCAGTTGTGGGTGGTGTGGGCTGGTGTTGAGTAAAAGGGGCAGGAGTGGGTGATGGTCCTCATTCAGGGGATGGCACTGCAGGAGACACAGAGCTGGGAATAGTTGCTTTCTGAGTGGTACGAGTGCTGGCACAGTCCTGGGCAAGCCGAGGCAATTATCGGGTTCCTGCCATGAACAGTGGCACAAGTGGTACGAGTGGTACGAGTGCTGGCACAGTCCTGGGCAAGCCGAGGCAATTATCGGGTTCCTGCCATGAACAGAAAATTTCAAAATGGCCACACTTTTTCGGGCAGGCTGACAGTCCACTGTTCTGTTTGCATCCTTGTTCTCTGTTTTCATCCCGTTTCTTGTACCGGTCTTTGAGCTACGTCTTTATCCTTTTCTTTGGAACTCAGGGTTTCAGGATTATCATCTGTATCCATTTCACTTAGTTTCTTCTGTCTTTGTTGTGAAGAGTCAGGGTAGTTTGTCTGTCTAGGCCACCATTTTTATATAGCATTCCTTCATGTTTTTTTTTCATTCATTCCTGCTATTATTAATTTTTAAAAGAACTCAGGGAGGACAGTACAAGGAGCCGTTCCTTTTGCCCTGAGGATGCAGTGGCTCTTTCCTTCATTCCACTCACACTGTGCACTTGAACTTGAAGAGGAGCAGAATTTCACTGAGCAGAAGGGCTCTGAACAAGGCATTCCCAGTAGAGGGAATTGCATGAGCCACGATGTGGAGACAGGAAGACACAGAGTGGTTCTAAAGAATAGTGAGAATTTTCTCTGTGCTTTCATCCCAGAGGCATATTGAAAAATCCACCTGGGGAGGGGGAGAAGATATAATTGAAATAGAATCACAGTTACCCCCAAAGTGTCAAGCAGCCTGATTGTCAAAAGGGAAATTATTGGTTAACCTAATTAGGCAGCCAAATTGCTTATTCAGAGTTAGTAGATGAGGTGAGCATCTCCCAGCACTTGGAGAAAGGCGCTCATTAACAATTTAACTCCATTTATCCTCTATCTCCCTACCTTCAAACCCATGAGTTGGTTTTGAAAATCTGTAAGAAAATGCATCATGGATTCCCACAGTGGTCAGATAGCTGCGGCTGCAGTGTATCCAGCTTTCCCTGTTTCACATGGACTCCTGTCTTCCAGAGGCTAGGCAGCCAGGCACTCCTCAGCGATGGTCCAGATGCTGAGTGTGTGAGGTCTGACTCATAAGGACCCTAAGCCCAACAGGACGAAACAGCACCAGTCCTGTGCCAGCCTCACAAGGATTCTTACGCTGGAGTGCATGGTTGCAGCAGTGGACTGCATGCATCCATCTCGTTGAGGGCCTCCCTCTGCCTTACCAACCTTGATGGCCTGTTCCACGCACTGGTCTCTACTCCTAACATGTCCAAAGTACATGCGGCAGAGTCCCACGACCCTGCCTTCTAAGGAGCATTCTGGTTACTCTTAGTCCAAAATAGATTTGGGGGCGGGGAGGGGGCGGTGCGGGGTTGTTGGCTTTCTTGTTTGCTGTTTGCAGTCCCTGGTCCTTTCGATATTCCTTTCCAGTCCCATGACTCAGATGCATCAATTCTTCTTCCCGTCTCCCAGCAGTGTTCGACTTTAACAAGCCTATAGGGTGATTGAAAGTACCAGGGCTTGGGTCAGGCGCACCTTGGTCCTTAAAGTACCATCCTTGATGATAGAGATAAAATCCCGGCATTTAACTAGTCTTCTGTTTCAGGAGCCAGCCCACGTTTCTTTGCTGGAATGCAAAAGTGTCTGATATTTCCAGGGAATGAGGAGTTTTGTACTGGACTCTTCGTATAATGAGGACTGTGAGTCCTTGAATTCTAAAGATTGAGAAGAGCCTTGTAGAGTTGGAGCATCTATGAGCTAGATGGGACCTTAAAGACAGCAAGTCACTCGGTATTAGCAGTCTCTTGTCTCTACCTAAGGAAACAGATTGAGAGAGGTTAAGGGACTTCCCCAAGGCTGCACAGCCAATCTGTGGATTTGAATCCACATCTGCTTTACTCCAGAACCCATCCTGTTTTCTTGATGAGTGCCTTCTAAAGTCTGCCTGCTCCCATTAAAACACGTTCATTTGCTCAACACATGAAATACATGAGGCTTGGGAGATGGTTCTAGCTGTGTCCGGAACATAGCCTCTTTACCAAAGTCAGTTGTGTCCAGTAACAAAACTGAATCTACCACCTTCTTACACTGATGAGGACTAGACATCATACCAGATCACTTTCATGATAATTTGTTATATGTTCAAGGGAAGACATGTAAGGAAGAAATGGTAAAGGACTAGAGGAAATGGGTGGCTGAGGAGGATTTGTAGAAGAGGTGCTAGGTATGCTGGGCTTTGGAGTAACAGAAGATATTCTTACAAAATATCTTCTTTGAAACTAGAACGAGGGTATATAGCTGGGAATGTGGATGGGGAACTGTATATGTTGGAGCTAATGGAGAGTTGGGGGCAAGGGGTGGGGCAGGCTCTGCTTTTATTGTTAGTCTTTGGAACACCTACTGTGTGCCAGGCACTGCTTTGAACAGTAGGACTGCAACAGTGATCCAAACAGACAAAACTGGCAGCTCTAAAGGAGGCTACATCCCAGACGGGGGAGTGATGATAAATACGGAGTGATATATTTTGTTTTAAGAAGAATAGTGTTATGGACAGAAGCAAAGGATTGTCGGGGTAAGCGGTTGTAGTTTTTTAAATTGGCAGTCAGAGAAGGCTTCAATGTGAAGGGATCATTGACCACAGGCTGGGAGTGGAAGAGCAAACAAGTTAGGAGGGCATCTAGCCGAAGAGCCATGGGGAAGTGGGGTTAGCAGGTGCAAAAGGCTTCGAGGCAGGTGCATGTCTGGCTTGTTTGAAAAGGAGGTCAGAGTTGGCATGGGGAGAGCCCTGTGCAGGCCATTGCATGGAGAGCCACAGGAGGGTTCTGAGCGGAGCTGTGACAAGGTCTGACAACAGCTTGAAGGGAATCATTCTAGAAGCAGTGTTCAGCGTAAACTCTGGAGATCAAATGTCAGAGTAGGACGCTGTTGCAATAATATGAGAAAGAGACCATGGGATCTTGGGTGGGGGGGAGCCCTGGAGATGCTCTATGTCCGATCAAGGGAACAGACATGACTCTTCCCTGGCTCACCCCAGGATCTTGTTAGCAGTAAGAAAGCCATTAATACTCTTATGATTGTATCATCAAAATAGGCTTCTTAGCACTTTAAGGGAAGGGACTGGTGGCTAATTTGTTCTAGGATCTTTACGCATCCTTTAGTCTGTCCCATATCCCAGGCTCCACATCTGAGAGAAATAGTGGTCTTGCTCCTGTTTCCTGACCTACCTAACTTCTTTCCTCCTTCCTTCCTTCCTTCCTTCCTTCCTTCCTTCCTTCCTTCTTTTCTTCCTTCCTTCCTCCCTTATACCGTGCCCCACTCTGTTAAGGGTCACCTTGCTTTCTGAGCCACACCCAGCCTTGCTTTACCTCCCAGTTGCCACTCTTGTCATCTCTCTTGTTGCCATCTTGACTTTGCTTTGGCCCTAAGTCCAGCCCTTCCTTCTGCTCCACTGGTGTCTGGTTCTTTCCAACCCACAGCAATCCTAGATGGCAGAGTAGAACGGCCCCTTGGGAAAATCTTTACAGAAGCCGATCAGCAAGTCTTTCCTACCACAGAGCCACTGAATGGGCCAGAACTGCCAGACTTCTGGCTAGTGGCCAAGGTCTTAACCAGTGCACTAACAGACTGCCTAGTTACCCTCAACTGTCTTGATGAAGTAGTTCTTCTGTCTGACCCGCCCTGGGACCACCCTCTCCTTAGCATCACCTATCATGGCATTGCTGGTGTCCCAGGACCCAATTTTTGACAACTCCTAACATGATTGTTCTTAAAAGTTCCTTATGTAAGAGGACTTTAAGAAATCCTGGCCCAGTTTAATTGCACCCCAAATCCACCTTCCCCTGACCAGCTAGCTCTGTTCCTTTTCCCTGTGGGCAGTGCATAATATTGACAGCACCCTGCTTTTGAACCGGATGAGAAAAATGGAGAGAGGAATTCCAAACTGTGCTAAATTCAGATGGAATGCCTTCTGGAGAGAGGTGCAGCAAACAAGAGTTTTGCTTTTAATTTAAGCCAACATGGCTTTCCATTCCAGTGGAAGCAGTGATGTGCAGAATAGCACACTGCTTATCGCCAATAGACATTTGAGAGGCTTTCCCCCCGCCGATCAGTAAGCCATCAGTAAGCTCAGCTTTGCACAGGGAGTGTGGTTCCAGTGCTTATTTCAACTTCATCTAACCCAGGATGACTTGGGGGGTGGGGGTGGGGGGAAGGAAGCAATGAATGGTGGGCAAAGATCTTCCCGCCCCTAAGAACCTACCTCAATGTTAGATTCTGTTGCCCATGCCAGGATGACCTTAGGCAAGTCACTCACCATCTGAGAGTAAGCTTCGCCACCGACCACTTAAGGTCAGTGGGATCTCAAGGGTGATCATGGAAGGAGAAAGCGCTCACATCAAGCTCACCGTTCAGCCTCTTCAGAACTGGTGATTTTGTGTGCCAGTAACTGAACGTCACTCAACCTCAGTTCCTTCATCTGCCAAATGGCAATGAAAACGTGACTACCGGGTAGTTGCTACAAGCATGAGGGATATTTGTTTCCCAAGCTGTGGGTCATCATGACTGTGAAACAAATTTCAAGAAGCAGCACCTTTACTTAAAATGATGATAATGAGCAGAATGGAAAGGAGTAGACTAGAGGAGGAAGAGAGCGTAGCTACGTACCATATCTGTGAAGTTTTTGTTTCAATTACTTATTTATACATGGCACCTATACTACAACATCCTGTAAAATATGTTTCTAATGGTAGAATGCTGTTTAAAAAATAAATGATTGTACCTGGACTCTAAGAGGGATTTGTGGATGTCAGGTCTCTTTCTTCCAGGACCCCTCAGTGCTAGGATTCTGCCCTTTACGATGGCAAAACAGCAGTTTTTAAATGTTCTCTCTTCCCCTTCCAGTGTCCTTTCCTCCACCCCCACCCTACCCTCTGACTCTCTCTCTATATATATATATAGATATATAGATATTGATATATATATAGATATATATAGATATATATATTGTCTGGCAAGTTTTTGTGAGTTTCTTCATGAGACCTTGACGTTACAAACTTTACTTGTCAATGATTATGAGAAAATAATGCTTGCTGTTTAATATGCATTTATAAAGAGCCAGATACTGTGCCTGTGTTGATGACAATGATCGGCCTATCAGGGAGGGTCTTTAGTCCCAAAATGTGGATGATGTGATTCAACCAAGAATCATGGGGCTGTTAAAATCCGAAATCATTCTCTTACGCTTGGCCATATTGCCTTGCTGAGACAGGAATGCAAGACAAGTTGAGTGGATGGCTGCCAGTGCTTTCGTGGGTTCACAGGTAATGGTATTCATGATCGCTCAGCTTAAAAATGAACGGTGACGCTTAGTCAGGCACATCTGTAAGCAGAAACTTGAGCTTCACTGTCTATGTGCCACTCTCAGCTCTTTCGCTCGTTAGCTGCATTCACCTTGGAGGAAACAAGACAGCTTTCTTCATCTCTCCCTTTCTCTAATGGGAATCATTCTCATATCTACCTCAGAGAGAAGTTGCCAGGTTCCCATGAGCTAAGAGAGTTAGGGTAGTTAGAATGGAGCCTGGCACGCAGCAAGTTGCCATTAGAATTATTAAGTGCAAAATAATTCACGATTTATGTGTTTTCACATTGTGCTTAATATTTGCCACGGTGATGAGGTCCCCATATGTCTCATTACCATGTGGAAATGCTCTGCAATCACAGCCTGCAAAGTAATGTAGGTAGGCGTCGGCCCAGGCCTGTCTCATCCACAGCCACGCGCTCACGCTTATCACCCCTCCTCAGGTCTGGACAGCTCTCACCCCAGAAATCAGGGTGAAAAGACCCTCTCCAAAGCATGGTTTCCACAGCCCCCTTTCTCCCACTGGACTCCATGGGCAGCAGCTCAGTCTGAGCCACCTGCTGTAAGAGAAGTGTCCTTTCCAACCAAGAGCCAGCCCTGGCCGTTGCTTATGCTCAGAGTGGATCTTCTTCTCAGCAGTCGGGCTCCTCTGGGCTCTGATGCTGTACTCCTCAGGTCCTCGCTGCGAATCACATGGCTTCCTGAAATGCGCCGTCGTCGAGAGGACAGAAGGGGAAGGAGAAGTCAGGTTCAGAGACCACTGTAAGCAAAGGGAAATGGTCTGTTGTTTCAGTAAGGATGGATAGGAGACCTTGTGCGTGTGGAGTGTGAAAGGGGCCTGTGAGAGGGCAAAGGAAGACTCCTCCATCGGGACTCCATGGGCTATGTCAGGAGTGAGTCAGCCCATCAGAGGGGAGGAACCTGGGACCAGGCATCTCGCCCACTCTGGATTCTCAATGGCGGTGGGCATGTCACCCAAAGGATTGCCCCGTCTTTCTGCCTGCTTTGACATTTGCCAGTCTCTTATCACCATGGCATTAGACATAGTGATTCTAAAGATGAATTTTACCCAGAAAAAAACAATGTGTCTTTTTTTATTAACCGCTCCCTATACCTACTAGATTTTAAAAACCTGGCAGCCATCTGCTATGGCAGCATGACTTCCATTCGCTGTGCTGTGAATGGCCATCAAGTCTGCTCCAGCCCCGGAGAGCTCTCTGTGCAAAGAGGAAGAGGAGATGAAGCCCACTCCGGCATCCGCTCCATGGCCTTTGGCCGGCCAAGCTCAGTCTTTACGACTAGCGCATCCGTCCAGTTCAGTGAGGCTTGCTCGTGTTTCCACTGACTCAAATTCAGGAAGAGCTTCTGAGCCAAAAATCCCTTTCATACCTACCTATCAGAAGTCATCACCGCATTCCTCCATTCCAGCGAACCTTGGTCCGCTTCCTGACTGGGGACCCTCACAGTCCACCTGGAGACATAGAGCCTGAGTTGGAGAGCCTCGAGGTTTGCTGACTCGCTGGAAAGGAACTCAAGTACAGTTATCACAGCACAAGGTTACAGAGCAAACTCCACAAAGTGAGATGGGGCCTGGGAGAAAGTCCCGAGGGGACCCAAGTGCAAGATGCCCAGAGTCCTTTTTCTGAAGCATGACCGAGGAAGGGTTGATTCTGCCAGCACTACGTGATGATGGTAATGCAGGCAAAGTGTTGTCTACCAGGGAAGCTTCAAAGAGGGACGATGTCCGAGGCTGGTTACATGAGCGACCATGCCTGGTGCATGTCCAACTTCCAGACTGTCAAGAAGAAAGCTGGAGAGCAGAGACCACGAGGCTTTTACAAACATTGTCAACATTGTAATCCACCCTTACATTTAGGTCTGGAGAGCAGTGTATCGGTTCTGTTCCCAGATACCCGCCATGGCCCTTACAAGCAGGCCTTTCTAAGGACAGTGGTCTTGAGCCTGTTGTTCTATCTATCTATCTTCCATATAGCCTTGTAGATTACCACCTTGTGTACTCTCAGTTCTTTCTGTACTTGTTATCCTTCATACAGCACTTTTTAAAAAATTATACCTTGTTCATATATTTTTCATTTTGCCTGTGAATTAAGGGGGTGGGGAGATGTTGCATGTCTGGTCATCATTTTAAGTGAAGTAACTCTTAAAGATGGATTAAGAACTTGGTGAATATGAACAGCCCCCCCCCCCCCAAAGAAGACTCACTGCAGGTGTTCATAAGGAAAGTGAAGAGAACACAAAATCATGAATTTTAGGGGGAATAGTTTAAAAGAATACTACTTGATCTGTAGTGAGATGGATAGTGTGGGGGTGGGAGGATGGGGGGGGCTCAAACAAAAATGACTGAATGATGGTACTTCCATAGATTTGCCACACATGTTCCAGAAGGTGTGCTGGGGATAGATGTTTGTGACTAGGTATCTTAATAAACAGTACCAAGTAGGCAAGAAGAATGAAATGGGGCTAAAATACTAATTGGTGAAGGCAGTCATATCAGGCAGGAGAAGGAGATGTTTGTTGACTGCTGTGGTTTGGACACCGTTCGAGGATCTGTCTGAGTTTGTCATTAGTTACAAAATGGTCTTCTTTCTCTCCTAGTCCCTCACAGTCACAGAGGGGCCTTCGTAGGGCACACAAATACCACCACCCTCTGTCGCTCAGGCCCTGGACGTGTGGCGACTCCTGGGAGCTAATATCAGAGTGAACTAACCCTGATATCCCCAGAGTAGGAAAGGGGTCTTGGCCTGAATGTCTTTCTGTACAGTTGGCTCATTAATATAGAAAAGAGCTGCTCCTCATTGATTAACTTTGTCCTATACGATGACTCTATCTGATAAGTCCCCCACACTAACGAGTTGCACCACTGTAGCTTCCCCACGACAATATCTTTATGAAACTCCACACCTGTGGTCAAAGCGCGAGGTGAAACCTCTTAAGAAGGAGTGACAGTTTACCCTCTCATCTCCTGCAAACGTCCAGCACTCCTCTTTGATGAGAAGGATGGGAATAAAACCTATCCATGGCCCCTTGGTCAGAGGCGCTGGTTTTCTTCCAATGGTGTATCTCGATTGATCGAGAAACCTTTTCACAATGTAGATAGATCTCAGCAAGACTAGTGTTCATCTGTTGCAGTATGATCAGTACTTGGTATATAAACCCAGTGGCAAACCTACTACCCTAGAGTCAGTTCCAATGCCTAGAGACCCTAGATAGGGTTTTCCAAGGCTGTGGATCTTTTATGGGAGTAGGTAGCCTCATTTTCTTCCTTCAGAGCAACCAGTGGGCTTGAATGAACAAATTTGTGGATAGCAGCCCAACATCACCCCCAACACCACCAGGGCTCCAACTTGACATATAAAACCCAATCAATATATAGTCAGAATGGGTTCTCACTGCATCTCCTCATGAGTGATCAATCAGTCAGGGCCTGCTTTCTGAACCCTGGGATGAGCTCAGAAAGGGGAGACACAAGAGAGTGGAGCTAACTGTTGTATTGCCAGCTGCTGTCACAGCAACATATCACATCTGACTCTTGGATATCTTGTGTACAACAGGAAGACCAGCTCCATGTTTGTGGGTGGCTACGTTTGAGTCTGGTATCATGACTATCGTACGCGCCCTTCAAACAGAAATTTCCCCTTCTTTTTTGCAGGGGATCTCTACTTGAACAAAACCAGTGTCTTTTTCTAACAGCCTCCCGCTGATGTGTGCATATTAATTAAGTGAGGTGAATTTTCTTGCTTCCAAAAAACATTCTGGTTGTGTTGCTACGAAGATTGATTTATTTGCTCTTTTGGCAGTCTGTGATATAATCAATGTTCTCTGCCAGCCATGCAGTTAGAAGGCATCAAACCTTTGTCTGTCTTCGCTTCTCTTTATCCAACTTTCACATGCATACGAGACCATTGACGAGACCAGGCTGGCGCCAGAGGGTCCTTGTAACATTGCCCAGTTGAAGGAGGTCTTTTTTTTTTTTTTTTGGCATGACTGGAAGGAGGTCTTTTGCCATCAACTTGGCCATGGCTGTGGATCATTTGATGGGTCCATGGATGCTCACTGTTGATGGAGGAGCTAATATTTATCAGATGTCTGTGAACCCTGGTGCTGTCGTGGTTGAGTTGGTCTGCAATTCACCAGGTCGGCAGTTCGAAATCACAAGCCTGCTCTGCAGGAGAAAGGTGTAGCCTTCTATTCCCATAAAGCATGCCAGTCTAAGAAACTCAACGCAGTCATTCCGCTCTGCCCTGTAGAACTACTGTGGATCGGCACAGACTCAGTGGCAGTGACTTTGGCTAGGGGGTTGATTCTAGGCCAGAGGGCCCCGGCGGTGCTCACAGTTCGAGGTCCACTGCTAACCTCCAGCTTGCTGGTGTGAACCCACCAGCAGCTCCATGAGGCAAAGGTGTGGCGATCGTTTCCGTAAAGACTACAGCCAAGAGGGCCTTCAGAAGCAGTTCTCCTCCGTCAGGCATGAGGAACTCTTGCATCAGAATCAACTCATCAGCAGTGTATTGGTTTGGGTTTGTTTTTAAAATGTATCAGGCGCCCGGCACTTGAACCCACCACCACTCTGGATCCTCTCTCCTAGGGAGCTTGCAGATCGCCAGTGCTGCCACACTGGAAATAGAAGCGTATCAGTGACGTCAGAAAATGATTGAGTCATGGTGACTCCTCACGCTGGTCTATGAAGACCCGGCGGCAGCTTCTTTCCACTTCTTGTCTCCCTGGGCCACACCAGCCAGCTGAGTGAACTGCTTCAAGACAGAACATCGTAGGAAGGCGCATTCAGATGCACTGTGTGGTCATGGACATAATGTGCCAATGCAAGGGAGCTTCCAAAAACTCACGGAAAAATTCCACGGGGTTTTCATTCCAACCTCCCATGATTCCAAAGCCATCTGGTATGGTAGGCGGTGTAGGCATGTTAAGTGTATGACAAGAGCAGGGCGATGCTATTCGCCTAGAGTAAATACCAGACAGGGTGCAGAGTGCACCGGTGGGTGGACTTCCCCACACCTGAGGGGGCTTTTGTGTGTGTCCGCCCATGAGTGAAGGAGTAGGTGGGGAGTTCTGTCAAGCACTTGTTGCGTTGTAGAATCAGGCAGCACGCAAAGGTGAAATCATTCCTCCCATTAAGATGGGGAAGAAAGACTTCGGGGGCCTTTTTTTTAACTTAGGAAAAAAAAAAAAAAGCATCATCCAGTTAGTGGTTGTTAATTAGGAACAGGTCCCAGGAAAGCTGCTTCAGCAGCAGCACCAATAAATCACTCACTAACTGTCCATGGCTGCCTGCCTCGGAGTTCAGCTTCTCCGCAGCTGGAGCCCCAGCCTGGCAGGCCCCTCTCACTCTGAAGCTGTCCGTATTGGGGGTGGGGAGGCCTACCAGACTCCCCGGGTGACTGGAGGGAGGGGAAGAAATAACTGAGCCCCCAGCAAGTGATGGACTTCAGTCCAAGTGTTTTTGCATCAAGCCCCTCCTTCCCACCCCACCCTCACACACACCCCAACTCCACCTCTTCTGACCTCGGTTGGCCTCATCTTTCACCATAACCTTCATTCAGGCTTTCAGCTCCATGGGGCGCCTTCAAGCTCTCCGATGGGAACCTCTTCACAGCTTTGCCAGGGCCTGATGCAGCACTGACTACCCGTCCTCATGGACTTCCCTCAGAGGCCAGCAGACCAGGCTGCCCAGGAAAGAAAGCCATTCTTGGCAAGCTCCTGGCAGCCGTCTGCCCCAGCGCGGGGTTGTTGTTTGCACTGTGTGTGGGTGTGTTGGTGTTTGTCAATTGAAGAAAAACCCATGTAACATAAAATTAGCCATTAGAAGTATAGACCTCAGTGGGATTCAATGATTCTCAACCTTCCTTATGTCAGTCAACCCTTTAATAACTTTCCTCATGTTGTGGCGACCCCCTAACCAAAAAATTATTGTTGTTGCGACTTCATCACTGTCAACTTGCTACTGAATCGGGTGACCCCTGAGAACCGCTGATTTACAGTGATTGGCAGCCACTGCTTCTGTTTCCAAAGTGTTCTCATCATCCTCAAAGAAACTTTGCACTACTAAATAGTCACACCCTATTCCTGAGTCCCCCAGACACCCAGGAGCAACTACCAATTTGCTTCTGGTGTCTGTGGATTTGCCTATTCCGAATATTTCACCAGAATGGAACTATACAAGAAGTGATCTGTGTTTTCCTGGCTTCTTTCACTAAACCTGATGTTTTTTTTAAGTTTCATCACATTGTTGTGTTCAACAGTACTTCATTATTTTTAGTGCTTGAGAAATAGTCTATTGTAGGTATACACTGTATTTTGTTCATTCATCCATTACCGGATATTTTGATTGATACTGGCTTATCATAAATACAGGTAGTCTCTGATCAACAAAGTATTCAAGATATACCACCTCACACTTGCGATCTCTGGCTTTAAAATTTTAATTTGGGGGTATTCTCCTTGTTAGTGCAGTTGGGCCCTGGACAGCACAAGTTTCAAATGCCTGGGATATGGCGATATGTGTATTGTACCATGTGACACTGATTATCTTCCTGTGAGCAGTTTCTTTCTCTCCATTCAGTTGCCTATGGTGATCGAAAGTGCTTTCTCACATGCTTTTCATCTCATTTAGTGCAATGGCATAAGCCATGCGTGACCCCACGGGAACCATATGAAGTGCCACTGGTGATGCTGGACGTGTTTCCATAAAGCAGAGGAAAGGCATGACCCCAAAAGAAAAGGTTGAGTTGCTGGATATGTACCGGAGATCAATGTCTGCAGCTGCAGCTGCCCACCGACTTGAGATCAATGAATCTAGTGTAAAGACCATTGTGATAATAAAAAAGAAAGAAAGAAATTAGTGAAGTTGTTGCTGCTGCCAGCAGGCATGAAAATCTTGCACTTTAGAAAATTCAGCCTTTTATGTGGGGGCAGTACATAATAAATAGCATACAGAATATGTGTTAATTGACTACGTTGATGATAAAGCTTCCAGTCAACAGTAGCTGATTAGTAGCTAAGTTTGGGAGCGTCAAATGTTAGACTAAGGTTTTTGACGGTGCCTCTGTCATTACTAATCTCTATGTTGCTCAACGGCCAACTGTAACATGAGCTACATACAATGTTGCAGCATGTAATTGGCTGATGTGCTCATTATCCATAAGATTCTAGATAATGTTTCCAACACCCAGAGACAAAGATTGGATTTATACAAGTACTGGTAATAAAATGCCATCATAAATGAAAGCTTACAATGATGTATTTGACTTATATCAAAAACAGCTTATAATGGAATCATCACAATGGACGTTGTCATAAGCCAGGGACTACTTGTAGCACTGTTATAAACACTTGTGACCAAGTATTTATTTAAGTGACTCTGTAGAATCATTGGTTAAGTATTTGGCAGATAAGTAAAAGACTAATTGTCCAAACCTATCAGCAGCTCTATGAAAGAAAGATAAGGCAATCTACTGCTGTTAATATTTATTGCCTTGGAAACCCTACAAGGGACATGTCTATTATGTGTACAAGTCCACTATGAGACAACACTGGCATGGTGGCAGTGAGTATTCATTAAACACCTGTATTTTTATTCCCTGGGGCATTTCCTTGAGAATGGAATTACAGAACCACGTGGTCTAACACTGTTGTAAAGTAGTTCTTTTAACTCATGGAGGGGCTTATTCTTTCCTTCCTCCCACAGCCGTGTATTCGGTGTACCTGGGGATGCACCTACTTTGGGGTTAGGGGATGCAGACTCAGTGAGTCTGGCAGATTTGTGATTCCTCTATAACACAAGCAAGCTGCGAATTCCTCCGCACATCTGGTCAGAGGTTCAAATCCACCAGTCTCTCCACAGGATAAAGACCACAGCCTCAGAAACCACATATAGAATCCCGAAGAGTCAGCACACAGTTTCTCTGAGGACAGCGGGTGGGGTTTCTGGGCCTTATGGTAACTATTAAGGATCCTTAGTGGCATGGTAGGTTACAAATTGGGCTGCTGATTTCAAAGGCATTAGTTCAAAGCCACCATCTGATCTGATCTGAAGGAGAAAGATGTCAGTCAGACTGTCTGCTCCCCTCAAGACTTACAGCCTCGGAAACCCTATCTCGGGTCACGATGAGTTTGTGGTTTTAGGATTACTCTCAGTTGAGTGCAAACTGAATAAGTTTATTAACCTACAGGCTTCCAGTTTGCACCACCCAGTGGCACTGGGGAAAGGGAAAAGTCAGACAAGCTATTGCCATAAAGATTGCAGTCAAAGAAACCCTATGGCGTGGTCCTGAGCCTGGAGGCTGCTCTGTTGTTGTGCTTAGATGCCCCTGAGAGGGTTCTAGCCCTGAGTGACCCTGTGGACAGCAGAATGAAAGCCAGAACACAGGTCTGCACAAGGTCTATGCCAGCCCCATAATTGTTCTGTGGGAGGCATCGCTGCAGCCACTCTGCCAACCTGTCTTGCTGAGGGTCTTCTTCCTCACTGCCCTTCCACTTTTCCAAGTACGGTAGTCCAGGTTGACTGGAGAAACAAATCCAGGGACATTCGTATATATGGAAGAGAGAGCGTCTATCAAAGAGCAATTGTCTATTGAGAAAGCATCCCAGCCCTTTCCAGATCAAGTCCGTGAGTCCAAGAGCTGCCCCTGGGTTTGATACGAGTCCATAACTTCCTCTTTAGACTCACATGTGCCACTCACAATGACGCCGAAGGCAGGAAGGTCACAGGCCAGTGGGTGAAAAGTCTTGTGGATCCAGTGTCGGTGGACGCATCTCAGTTTGGCCCAAGTCTCCACGTGGCTCCTCCAGCTCTCTGAGTATCTTAACGGCATGAAAGTGAAGCAGAGAGTGTGTGGCCTACCTCCAGGGAGAAAGAGAGGAATTTCCCAGAATCCTCATGAGAAGGCCATGCCCACAAGAAGGCATCATCAGGCTATGACCCGATGGCCAGGCTAGCCTCCACTCCCATACTTACTTACCAAGTTGACATGAAATTGTGTAACCACCACACCAAGCGTGATGTCCTTCTCCAGGGAGAGATCTCTCCTCATGACATGTCCCAAGTGTGAGAAAAAGATTCATTATCCTTGCTTCCAGAAACATGCTGGCTTTACTTCTTCCAAGACAGGCCTGTATGTTGGTTTGACAGTCTGTGGCACTTTAAATATTTTTCACCAGCACCACAGTTCAAATGCATGCATTTCTCTTTGGGTGCTATAGTGGACCCGAGGTTTATGCATTTGAAAACTAAGAACCACAAAGGGATTTGCCCAAAGTCTCCTGAGTCTGTCTCAAAGCTCACCATGTTTCCGGTGCACAATCCTCTGTCTCCTGCTTTCACCCCCGGATAGAACTAACAAGCAAACCTATAAAAACAAACTCACTGCCATCAACTTGACTCTGACTCCCCTTGACCTTAGAGGACAGAGTAGAACTGCCCCAGTGGGTTTCCAGCTGGAAAACCTTGCCGGAAAGCCTCCCGCTCTCTTCCAAAGCGCTCTTACGATGAACATCACTAGAGATGGAAGAAATTATGTCAGTGGCAACGGAGGCATTTGCTAAAAGCAACTACTCTCCTGTGGCGGACGACCCGGCCGTCTCTCCCAGCGAGTTGAGTTGTCTTGCCTTCCGGGCCCCTCCCCCTGCGCGCTCATCCTCCTCATTGCCAACCCGGTGTTCTCTCTGATCTGCTTCACTAGCTGCTACCTGCTAGACAGTTTCAGCTTGGTAGCCATGGATTTCAGAACCTTGTGACTTCTGAATAATAGTCATTGTTTGCATTTGTTTTCAAAAATTCGGAGAATCGTTTCAAAACTCACAGCCCGTGTTTGGGGGCTTAGCTGAAATGTTCTGAAATGGATAAGGATGTGACATGTAACAAAGCTATTTTGTCTAATGGGGCCTCCCTGGAATCCTGTGGTGGGATTGAGGCTATTAGAATTATAGATGTCTTTAAGTCCAATAGCTCAGGACTTGACATCTTTGGGAACAAGTCCAGACGTAAGCCTTAGTGCATGAGATTCAAAGACCACGGGATCAAAGATTGGTCAAAAATTGGCAAAAATGCGTCACCAGGGCCCTTCCTCGAGGCAGTGAGGCATAAACCAGGATCTGCATGTAGTTTGGGTTGGCATTAGTACAGAGAGACTTCAGAAAAAGGAATTGAAAGATTAAGTCCTGTTTCTGGAGCCAGATGGAGATTAAGAATAGCATTCCATTGATATGGGGGAAAGGGAGATATTAGGATTGGTTACTAAAGACTGTTTATTTTGATTCTAAGTCTTATGTTCTTTTTTTCCCAGGCTTGTTTAGCCATGTGTTCATTCAGTCATCACATATCTATGGAGAGCCTACTTGTCCCAGCCCCTGATTTAGCAGTTAGAGACAGAAATAAAATTTCTGTTCTAGTCATCACAGGTGAATTGATGTTGTGGCAATAAGCAACTGCATTATCTCAGTACTTTAAGAGAATTTACTTCTCGTTACGCAGCCCTGCAGCATCCCCTCTCCATGAAGTTCTTCTTCGCTGAGCCCCTGCTTTTACCAAGCATGATATTTTTCTCTAGGGACTGACCCTAATAAATAATGCATCCAAAGTCTTCCCCATTCCAGCTTCTAAGGAACACCCTGGTTGGACTTCTCCCAAGACAGATGTATTTATTCTCTGACCATCCTTGGTACATTCAATAATCTTTTACCAATACCATATTAGAAAGATGTGTTAGTCTGGATAGACTAGAGAAACAAAATTCATAAGCATGCATATGCACTAAGGCAGAGGTATAAATACAAGAGCAATGGGACATTGAGAAAACATCACAGCCCAGTTTAATCCAAGATCATAAGTCTGATATTAACCCATATGTCCAATACTAATCTATAAGTCCTCTTCAGACTCATGAAGCAATGATACCAGGATAATCACAGGCCAGTGAGTGCAGAGTCTTGTGTATCCAGTCATGGTAGAAGGATCACAGAGCTGGCAGGGGTCTCCCTATGGCTCCTGCAGTTTCCCAGACTCAGGGTCTTTCAGCACACTGCCATTTGTCTTGTCAGTAGAAAGTCTCCAAGGGACTGAGAAGTGAATCTCTCATCTCCAAGGAGGAAATACAGCCGGATTTCCCAGAATTCTCAGGAGAAAGTCATGCCCACACAGAGGTGTCTTTGGCTATTTCCAGATTGACAGGCTAGACTCCAACCCTACACTCTTAATCCTCAAACTGATACTAGTTTAGGTGACTGCCACAAAAGGCCTCCATTATCCACTCTTTGTTATTAATTATCCATCTTTCACAAACCTATACAATTGCTCTTTGAAATAAAACTCTTTTTCATACATCTATGAGCATCTCCCTAGATGTGTTTCTCTAGCCTACCCAGACTAACACACTCTACTTAAGTTTTAGAATCTACTCTAACAGCCCATGTCTAACATGCCATGTGTTTCTTGTCTTCCTTTGTACTGTGTCTCTTTCATGATCTTTTGGTTTCTTCTTCTATGATATCCTTAATAGCAAACCCATGCTCACCTGGTGTTCGGCCATTAGTGCTCATTCAATACATCAAACCTATTCTTGAGATGGTTTCTAAATTCAGGTGGGCTATATTCAAGATCGAGGAGGTGTGGTTGCATAATGGTTATGCATTGAGCTTCTAACTGCAAGGTTAGCTGTTTGAAACCATCAGCTGCTCCACAGAAAGAAAACAAGCCTTTCTAGTTACAGCAAACCCCATAGGGGCTGTTCTGCCGAGACCTATAAAGTCCTTGTGACTCTATTGCACACCTCAATGGCGGGGAGATGAGCTACTCAAAGTCATAATTTGACTTCCCTGAACCGATTTTAATTTTCTTTTTCTTGAACATTTATATGAACATTTGATGCTTGGTTATGACTTTAGCCTTTGACTTTGTTGTGACAGGTGGCTTTGAGATTCTCCAATAACTCTTTCCACAGATGTAGTGGCTACAACTCCTGTCTGTTCTATCTGGGGAGTCTATGTGCATAGTCATGCTTTAGGTTATTGCAAGAAGATAGTCCAGTGACTACGTTATTGGTCTTCCAGAATTCTATTCTGTGATCTCCAGTGTCATTTCTATCACCAAAACCACCTTTCCCTACTGTGGAGCCTTTCTGCTTTGTTTGCAACTTTGGCATTCCCACCAACCGCCACCAGAGGTGCATCTCAACTGTATGTTGGATCAATTTCAGACATTAGATACTAATGTAAAAACCTTCAGTGTCTTCATTCATAACATGAGTGGTTGGCATAAGTTTCAGTAATATTTGAATCCGTTGACCTGCTTTGTAGGCATCTGGATGTTACCCTCATGGTCACAATGCTGTGCTTTAGGATAGCTCTTGAATTGCCTTTTCTTTTTTCTTCTACAATGAAGAGAACGCGCTTCCTCTTCAATTTGTCTTTCCCAGCTTTGTAAAACCATATGATTGTACAATTCAAAATGTCTGATCCCAATCTGTTCGGCTTAGGATATCAATATTTGTGTTTCATTTCATGTTTTCTAATTCCCAGTTTTCTTACCTGTGTACTTTGTGCACTCCACATTCAGGTTATGCATGGGTCCTTGCACCTGTTTCTTCTCATTTTGAGTTGGGCCACGTCAGTGAATGAAGGTCCACTCCACCCATGTCAGTAAGGTTGACTTTCCTCTGAGACGGTAATACTTGCCCGGGCATTGTGGGAAGAAAGTACATCTTCAGGTACTATATCAGACAATGTTCCACTGCTATTCATAATGTTTGCACTAAACTTTTAACCTTTTTTTTTCTTTTTTAAAGAATTAAATTGGCAGGCTTTCCTAGTTTCTCTTAGCTGAAAGCCGTTTAAGCATAAGAACTTTCAAAAATGGAGTCATTTCCTCTTTGCTTCCTAAGACCCACCCCCTTAAGCTGAGGGCAATTGCTACTGTCCAAGCGTCTGCAGCCTCCTGGTAGCCCTCACCAGGTTGCTGCCATTGTCCAGACCAGCCTCCCTGGAGTGGTGATGGCTCATCGAGCCTGGCACTCAATTGCTCTGGAAATAGTTCTGGAAAAAATTGTATGAATTAACTACAAACTATTCCAAACTACTGGGTCTCTTGTGAGACCATAAATAGTACCTCCATGTTCCAGAGGTCTTTAATAAATGATAACTCACTAAATTAAAACAAACATTTGTTTCAACTCCTACCAAACTAAGTCTCCTGGGGTATTTGACACCTTTTCATCCTCAAAATGTTTTCAAAACAAGAGCTGGCTTCCCCCAAAGGTCCGTCCTTGGATGTGGTAAGTTATAAACAAACACAGGAATGCATTCATTTTCAGGAGCAACAATGCCTCCAGCCAGTTTTAGAGAGAACTTTCTCCCAGAAAGAAAAACAAATTGCTTCTTTGATTTTTTTTTGAAGGCCTCAAATGTGCCAAAAGTTGTATTTTAGTATGTCTGGTACCATATTCTCTCAGTGGTCCTCAGGCAAGTAAGTGTGAAGGGGCCAGAACTCAATGGGACTGCCTTCCTTTACCAGGTCTCACGAGGTTTCCTGCTCTGACAAAAGTTTGATCTCACCACTTTGCTAGTGGAAGAGATTTGAGTTTTCCTTCTCAGTTAAGTGTTTGCCTTACATGGGTCCCTGCATTCCCTGGTTTTACTGTATTATTCCAATTTTTGCGGCTAAGGAAAGTGAAGCTCAAAAAAGATAAAATGACTTGCTAAAGCTTGAAGTTGAGAACCAAGAATTAAGCCCAACTTTCTCTTCATCCCACACCTGTGACACTGCCTTTGTGACACCATCCCTCTGAAGTTCTGCCTACCCCAGGGTCCCACCCCATAGAGACTGAGTCCAGCTCTGGGGAGGAAAGCATGGGAATCTGATTTGGGTGAGTTTTGTTTTGGGGTTTTTTTGGTCTAAAGGGATGAGAGAAAAAAAAGGGGGGGGGCCTGAGCAGGCCGTGAGCACCATGGGTCTTGCTTTGAGCTTAGATGACTCAGCCCTCCGTAGACAAGACATGGAGACCTCTGCTTCTCCCCTCCCAGCCATCTCACAGGTGGAAAGCTTCTGCTGCTTTCCTGTTCTTCATGGCCTCTTTGGCTCTGTTCTTCTCACTGTGCTCTGCAAGTAACCCACTAGAAAAAAGTTCATCGTAGAGTGCCTGGAATAGCCAGTGCCCTGACCACCAGCCCTCAGCCAGGCAGCCTGGGACGTGATCCAGGGCGTCACTCAGGTAGTTCGGCCAGGGAGGACAGGAGACAGGTAGCAGGAGTCTGGCAACTACCGGAGGCAACAGATGAGGAAGGAGAGAGACGAGGTGCTTTTGAGATCAGGGCCTTTGGGTTCGATCAGAGCAATGCTTGGCGTCTTCTTCCATTCTGTCACCACCTCCACCCGGTTCTTTTGTCCCTGTTTGCCATCCTGTAGCCTCTGACTTCTCTGAGTTGGCAACCTGGCCAACAAAGTAGTCTTTCCAGTCTGAATCTCGATGGGAGCAGATCGCATGGCCATTTCTCCAGAAAAATACATGGTGGGTTCAAATTACCAATTAGCAGCCGAACACGTAGCCGTTGTGCCTCCTAAGCTCCTCCATCTCTCCTTGGTCAATTTTGTCATTCCTATTTTACCCCCAAAAAAGGCATGGGAACACAGAGAGCCACTGTCATGGTCTTTTCTTTTCCCACCATGGGGATGGCTTCCCCGCAGCACACAACTCTGGGAGAATCTCAGAGCAATGAGAGTTGATCTGGGGGAGCTGATGGCTCCTCTGTGAAGTGGGATGGCGACAGGACCCACGTGCAGGGGGAGTGTCAGTTCCATGTGAGCGTCCTTCATGTGCCTTGAGAGACATAGGAGCTCCCTGGACCTTCCTTCTCCTCAGTCTCTTTCTCCTCCACATGGCTCCCCTCCATGGCTTCCTGTTGCTGAGTGGGCACCACTTCTTTCAGCAGGGAGATACTCCCCCATACCCAGGCTCTTACAAGGAAGAGGGATGCCCTCCCGTCAGCACATGGAAAGAGTGGGCACAGGATTACACATGGAATGACACAAGGGCTCACGTAGAAATCGCGACCGAGTGCCAGATCTGCCTGGTCCTGGTGGAACAATCTAGAATGTCAGGATTTGTGGCTTTTTTACATGACAACCCTGCCCTCCGGGTGACTAGGTGACGCTCTAAATGTCTTGGTTTTTTCTAGCCACTTTTTCAGTTTTAAGAAAAAGTTTCTCCCTAAGGGTTTGGGGTTGAACTAAATCTCTAGTAGCCAACAGCTTCAAAAAGTAAGCAAAATAAAATATGGTCTCGTAAACCATAAAGAATATACCTTCTAGGCACTTGTTATGTTATCACTCACTGGACAGCAATTTCACCTCTTTGAAACCAATAATCAGAAGGTAAAGAGAATTCTCAACAGGCTGATGGGAGCCGGGTATCTCACCAACTTGTCAGGCACAGTTTACCACTCCCATCAGTGCCGTGTCATGGCAACACGCCAAGGACCTGTGTCGTCGATTAAGAACCACGTGGGATAGAATTAGACGTTTTTGTGGGCTCCCTCATCAGTGCAGACACGGATGGAAAGAGAACCTCCTGAAAGGACACCCCATAAACCAGAGAAGTGAGGACTGGCTCTTCCCTCCAGGAACAGGAGGTAACCTTCCAGGAAGAGGCTATCTCTTGGTTGATAGAGGCAGCCCTACCCTACGTTGCCCTTGCTATCCCTAAGGAGACATGCAGGTACACTCATTCGTTCCCTACATCCCTAACCCCAGTCTCCTTTGTCTGAGTGGATCTCAAGAGGGGAGTCTTTCACGAACTCACCAGTTCCTGCTCCTCAGGTTCCATCTACCAGCTAAACTGAGTTTCCCGTGAGGACCTGACCAATGCAGTGGTATGTGAATACCTAAATCTTGCAGTGTCTTCTTGGCATACTCTGCCCGATTGGGATTCAAGCTGTTCCATGTCTGCTCCCATTGAATGTCTTTTGGTCAAATGCCCTTGCCAGACTTTTCAGAAGTTAGTCTGTGTAGGAAAGACCTCATCACCAAATCTTCCTGTTCATTGTGGAAATGAGCACTCCATACCAAGAATTACCCCAGAGTCTCCAGCAGGACTCATGGCCCAGCCTTCATTCTGGCAGTGAAGCAAAGCAAGCTGACAAGACAGCAGTGGAAAATGGCTACTTGCAGGGTAGGAGTCCTTAGGTGGTGCAAAGGGCTAGTGCTTTGGGTTTGTAATCAAAAGATGGGAGTTTCTTGTGCACCTAGAGCACCAGGGATGGAAAGACTGACGATCTCCTTCCAAGTAATCAGCCACCAAACAGTTGTACATGGGTGCAAATCAGGTCCCCATGAGTAAGAATCACCACAGAGCAACAGCCTAAGAAGCACAGGCAGATTTGTGCCCTAGAACCACGCTCCTCGAAGGGCTTCCGTAAATCAGCAACATGCGCTGAATGCAGACTCTCAGCCCCGCTCCAGATCTGCTGAATCAGAATGGGCCTTTTAACAAGATCCCGGGGTAGTTCTTACACTGCAGCTGAGAAGCACTGCCCTAGACTTTTAAGAGAGTTGATTTCCAAAACTTCAGGAAACAATACTAGGTTTGGTGTTTAGGCCGGACACATTGAAAAGTTGACTCAAGATTTGAGAAATGAAACAGTAGATATAAAACCTATGTTTGGGAACATCAACAGCTATAATATGGAAATAAATAGGAAAATGATTGTAAATACAACACTTAACAGAGTCTCCTCAGATTATGAGTGGGATAGAGTAGAAAATAGTGAAGGGGAGCTTACTCTTTGTATTCAATTTGCTTCTGTGTGTCTTGAATTCTAATGTTTGAATACATGCGAGTATTATTTTTGAGCTAGAACATATGCAAAATAAATCCTACAAAAATAAAAGATGAGAGATTTTGTTAACTGTGGAAGCCACATTTATCAAATGAGCTTAAGTTGAAAAGGAACATATGTTTGCATCAATGCCAAATGGTGAAAGTATGGGTGACTTTTCTTCCTCCTCTTCCTCTTCTTCCTCCTCTTCCTCCTCCTGTTCTTCTTTTTTCTTGCTGCAATTTAAAGTCTTCTGCAATAAATATGCATCACTTATGTAATAAGAAATAATCGACCCAAAATTTTTACATGAAGAATGATAGCAGAAGGATGAAAATACATTAAATAAATATTAATACAGTAGAATGACACAGGTGTTTTCCCTCCTAGAAAAATCCAAACTAAACCAATGTCCATAGAATAGATTATTTTGTATTTGTTGTTGTTGTATGTAGAAAGACAATGTATATCAAGGAAGAGCTTGCACCATTGTAGAAATAGGTAAGTCCAGTCTGGTTTAAGTCAGACTTCTCCTCAACTCTGACTACACACATACATATGTATCTATAGATAGAGAAAAATAAACTACCTTATGTGTTAGACAGGGTTCTCTAAAGAAACAAACCAGGACACTTGTGATTTGATAGAGAGATAGATAGATAGCAATATACAGCACAAAGACATAATAACAGCTAATTTGTTCACCCAGCAGTACAGAGGTCTCAGCTCAGCTCACTTCCCTGAAACAGTTAATATACTGGAAGTCCTTCAACTCACAAAGGCTTCTGGGTTCAAGAACAAGGACCCATATAGTTGAATCTTCCATAGAGCAATGTAGGCAGTCTGGCCACAGGCAGTAAACAGGGTAGGTCACCAACAGTCAACCAGATGACAGGCGGCAAAGCAAGTCTCAAAGGAACCTCAAGCTCTAGCAACATGGTCCACAGGTTGAGTGTCCCACAGGTAGTGTAGCTCACATGTTGAGACAGAAAACTAGCTACGGCACCTGCACCCTGGTCTGGTCACCAGAGAGCAAGAAAGAGACAGATGGGGCTCACACACCCATTGATCTCTTTGCCCTCCAATCAAACTGTGACCTCCTTAATTTCACATTCTCTTATTTGCCCAGACTGGCGCAATAAATCTATCTACCTTATCTTAATTGTATAGCCAAGATGCTCCTCAGAAGCAAGTAGGGTGAGAATTCATCTGATTTACTTTTTTCAGCCACATTATCAGGAAGGATCAATCTTTAGAGAAGGGTATCATGTCTGGTAATGTAGAGGGGAGGGGGGGGAAAGTGTGTGAGACTGAGTTGTCTCAAGAAACCCAAAACAGTGATACTCACTTAGGTTTAAGGAAGAACTTTATATCGAGAAGTGATTTCATATCGAGAAGATGTGCCAGCCCAGTCCAAATGAAGCCCATGGGTCTGATGCCAGCCAGAGCCCTCTTCAGAGTCACTTAACTGCAGGCCAGTGACACCAAAAGGTGAAGTGGGGAGCAGAGAGATCACAGACCAGGAGGTGCAGAGTCACAGAGATCCAAGGTTGGTGGGAACCCGACAGGGTACAGACAGTTTGGAGGCTGCTCCCAAGATCAGCAGCCCACATGGGGCAACCTGGGGAGGCAGACACAGAGTCGCAACAAGCAGGAGGACAAAGACGGCAAAAGAGAATCCTCTTTGCTTCATCTCTCTCTTATACAAAAGGCCACGCCACCAAGGAAGTGTCATTAAGCTTGACATGTTGGATTCCATCCCTACCTCCACTCAAGTATCATCAAGGTTGACATAATCCCTAACCACCACGGAGAAAGAGAAAGGTCTTCGCCAAGTTGTATTGGTGCAGTGGCTACAACAACAGGCTCAGACAGGGTCACGCCTATGGGGGTAGGTGTCACAGGATAGACGCTCTGTTTTACACAGGATCACCATGAGTCAGAACCCACTGGGTGGCACATAATATAATGGCAACACAGAAAGGCAAATTAGTAGAAGCCAAATAATGTGTTATGTGTCCCAAGCATCATTTCTTGAGCCTCTGCTGTGTGACAACCGCCTGCCAGTATGGTTTGCGAGGTTCGCCATTGTGCAACCAAGGCGGCAGAGGCTGGGAGAGACCAAGCATCTTCCCTGAGGCGTGATGGTTTAGGATGTCACAAGAACATAGCCCTCCGTCCCCCTCTTGTAGAGAACTTTTTAGAGCGCTAAGAATGTCTTTCAGTAAACCCACCCCAAGAGCAGGATCTCCAGGAGATGTGCCTTGGAGGGCTGGAGGGTCACAAGGATTACAAGCCTTCAGGAAGCACAATAGTATCTGTAGTCCCACGAAGTACAAATTATGTACTTCCGATCCCGATGTGCCCTGGAAAAGGGAAAACGTGGGCCTCCAACGCTGCCATGGATCAGTACTTCTACCATGCTACAGGACCCAAGGTGGTGGTTTTTATATTTAACATTTTTATGCACATAATGAAAGATCCAGGGTTCACCAGTGAGCATACAATGCCGACATGCCTTCACCAACAGCATTAATAAATCCCTCCGTGTTGTTTCGCTGTGGTCAAAAATGCTTTTGTGTGTGTGTTCTCGTGTGAGCCTCAAAATGGGCTGGAGGGAGTCATCTGCTTATTGCTTCTCCCTGATTTGTGGACATGGCAGCAGGAGGTGCTATAGCGAGTGGCGGGCCATGCCGTGGTCCTCCTCTGTTGTGTGGCTCCTCGGCCACCACGGTTTCCCCGCACGCTCAGTTCCCTCCTCTCGTTATTGATTATCAGGAGGCTGAGAGTTCCTGGGAGATACCTGATTTCAGGTAATTTGAAAAACGAAGTCCATTCATTACGTGCTTAGCCAAATGGGTATGCGTATCTCGTGAACGACTTTTCAAACCAGCAGCTTTATAAATCTAAAGTCCACAAATCAAATCAGGTCGGTTGATCGATTCTCTAGGAAATTGGCTTTGAGTCCCCGAGAGCAGAAGTAGCTCCTTTTATTAATTGCGTGAGTTTGATATGAAAACATCACATCTGATGGGACAAACCCTTGCCTACCCCAGCAGACACTGCCAGGGTCTTATGGAAGACTGGAGTGGGGCCCTTAGAGGAACAAGAAACCACAGCGTGGATCAGCAAAGCTTGGGGTTAGGGGTGCCATCCTCCTGGCCCTGCCACAGGATCACAGTGTAACCTTTCTAAATACCCATTTCTTTTTTTCAAGGTACATTTATATCTATTAATTCTTTTTTAACACTTTTATTGGGGGCTCTCACAAGCCATACGTTCATCCAGTATGTCAAGCACATTTGCACATAGGCCACCATCCTCATTTTCAAAAAAGTCTCTTCCCACTTGAGTCCCTGATGTTAGCTCCCCATTTTCCCCCTTCCTCCCACCCACACTCCCTCACACACCCTTGATAAATTAGAGATTATTATTTCCGTATCTTACATCATCACTGCTCATCCTCTTTTCATTATCTGTCCCCCTGGGAGGGAGTTCTTGGTTGATTCTCGTGATTGATTCCCCCTTTTTCCTTCCGCCCTCCCCTAATTCTCCTGGTATCTCGACTTTCATTTTTGACCCTGAAGGGTTTATCCAACCCAGGTCCCCTGTAGTGAGGGTTCTTATATCTAGCAGTGTGCATACTCTACTCTAATTCAATGTGTGGGGCAGAATCGAGGTCATGATAGTGGGCTGAAGGAACCACCAAAGAACTAGAGGAAAGTTGTGTGTTTCATCGGTGCTATACTGCACCCTGCCTGACTCATCTCTTCCCTGTGACCCCTCTGTGAGGGGATGTCCAATTGTCTACAGATGGATATTTGGTCCCCACTCCAGATTCCCCTCCACATTTACCTTGAGTATGATTTTGTTCTGGGTCTTAGATGTCTGACATGTGATCCCATCCATCCCTTGTGATCACACAGGCTGGGGTGCTTCTTCCATGTGGACTTTGTTGCTTCTGAGCTATATGGATGTTTGTTTATCTTCAAGCCTTTAAGACCCCAGATGCTATATCTTTTGATAGCCAGGAACCATCCGCTTTCTTCACCACATTTGCTTATGCACACATTTTGTCTTACGTGCTCATGTCAGGAAGTTGAGCATTACAGAATGCTAGATTGATAGAACAAATTGTCCTTGTGTTAAGGAAGAACTTGAGTTGAGGTCAAATGTCCATCTGCAACCTTAATTCTTAACATAGAGAGATAAGTGCATAATTCTATTCCCCTCTTGTCATATATGTAGGTGTGTGTACATATGTACATGCCTCTATTTAGGCCTCCATAAATGTCTTTGCCTCCTGGTTCTTTCCTCTGTTTCCTTTTATTTTCTTCTTGTACCACCATCATGTTCAGCCTTCATTCGGGCTTAGTAATTCCTCACTGCTATATTGCCCTTGATTAAGCCCCACTAGGCATTCTATGACTTTTCTTCTATTGATTTTAGTTCACTTGTTGTTCACTTGTCCCTGGGTTGGTTCCACACACCCCCTTTTTTCCTCCCACCTCTCCTTCTCCTGTATCCCCTGGAACCATTGGTCTGATTCTTTTCATCTCCAAGTCACTTACCCCACCTATCTTATCTAGGTAGTCATGTAGATAAATTAGCAAGTGCAAAAAAAAATAGGAAAAGCCAAATAAAACAACAAAGGAAGTCAAAACCAACAAAACCCTAACAGCAACAAAAAAAATGAAAACAAAAAGAAAGCCAATGACAAAAATGGAAAAGCCAATAAATAGTTCAAGGGCTGTTTGTTGGTCTTTATGAGTGTTTTCCAGTTGCATGTGATGGGGTACCACACTCTGTCTCCCAAGTCCATTTTTGGTATTCCTCAGGGGTTTCATCACTCTGCTCGTCCTGCTGTTCTGCTGCATATCTTAGTGCCTCATCCCAGCATGATGGGACCAGGTGCTATTCCTGTACTGTCTCCAGTGCTGGCCCCTGCAGCGCCATGGTTCAGTGAGGGATGCTGTGTCCTGTGAACCAGCCCTATGTTCCTCCCTCTGCATTGTCTGCTCTGAGCAGGAACATCGTCCTTGGGGCTCGGTGAGCCAGGACGTCCTCTCCTCCCTCTCCATCACTTTGCACGTCTCCATGTGCTCTAATCCAACGTACCCCTCTCCCCAAGCTGTGCTGCCCTTTGAAGTGCATTCTTCTGAGGGAGTGGGTGGTGTCCACATAGTTGTATTGGGACTGGCCCCGCAGACCTCTCTATTGGTTCCCTGGTACATGTTGGTATGTTGTAGTTAGGATGTGGCACATTGAGTTGAAGCCTGTCCTCTCTCTTCCTGTGGAGATAGAAACAATAACCTTCCCTTGGGTGGATTAGTGCCCTGCTCTTCTCTCTCTCTCTCTCTCTCTCTCTTTCTCTCTCTCTCTCTCCTCCCTCCTCATTTTTCGTTCACTGCCATATATATCCCTTGATTGGATTTGGCCCCTGCCAAAGTTGCTGGACCTCACCCCAGGGATGTATGTGTAGAGTAGCTTTTCTCCCATGCCCTATTGTTGTTTTTGTTTTGTTTAAGTTTATTTCAGTGGATTCATGTTTAAGTACCCATTTCTTGATCAGTGAAAGGAAGCTTGACCTCCAGGCATATTGAAAGGGTTAAGCCTTTGACAGTAAATACATAAACATATGACCCTAGCTACAGAACCCTGGCAGTTCAATAGTGCAATGCTCAGATGCTAACTGAAAGGTTGGTGGTGGGAGCCCACCCCTGGTTTCATAGAAGAGATGGTGGGCAATCTACTCCCACAAAGATTACAGCCCCTGAGCCCTACGGGGACAGTTCTACTTGTTTATATAAGGTCAGTATGCTTCCACCCCAACTTGTTGGCATGCCATAGACAGAGTAAAACTCCCCCCTAAGGATTCCAAGGCTATCTGTATTCAAGGGAGCAGGTAGCCTCATCTTTCTCCTTTGGAATATCTGATGGGTTTGAACTACCGACCTTAAGACTGGCAGCCCAATGTGTAATTCACTACCCCACGTGTGAGTGGGGCTCCATGTGTCCATAATATTGCCTCTGAAAATAGCTCCATCTTTCTTCTTCTGGAACTATCAAACCAGCACTCAGCCTCTCATGCCCCAAACACATCCCCCATTCCTCCCCTGCTTTGCACCCTCTCCCACCAAGAAACATGTCTCCCCACATGACTTCTAGGATCCTGGCTTCAACAAATCATGTGTACTTAAGCACCTACTGCATTCTGCCCGAGAGACAGGTAGGCAAAGTCAGGGTCTGGGGTAGATTATGTAAGGGTCGTACCTACATTCAGCGATCTGGGCTCATCAAGTATAAATGTAGTTCTTAGAGAATATCGGGGGCAAGAAGAGTTCACACAGGAATGATCTTCAGAGACGAGTAGGTAGGTGGGCTGGGGGGCAGAGGGAATGGGACTGCTCTGTGGCTCCTTCAATGACCCCACTTCTGCAACTGAGTATCTGCTTGTTCAAGTTCACTCCAAATGTGCTAGACACTGCAATGGTGTATCCTCAGACAAGGGACCCACAGCTTTTTATCATCAGCATAAATCTTGGGTCAGGGGGAGAAGTGTCAATGTCTGTTTTGGGGGCTAGTCTTTTTACTTCCTAGTGTCTCCTCTCTTTGGGGGGAATCGCGGATAGATAAATATCCTAATTATTCTAAAGTCGTCTTGCTCTTTGGGCATCCTATGGACGCTTTAAGACATCTCTAATCACTTATCAAAGATAAGTTCATCAAAGCCGTCATCGCCCACCAAAACCTTCTCTGGAGCTCCCCACCTCAAGCAACTGTCAGCCTCAGGTGAGGCACCACTGATGTCCTGGGCATTTGAAAGGCTTTCAAAAAGGCCTTCCATACACTTCTCACTGTAGGAGATAACTTCTTTGAAACTTCAGTCCTCAGAGGCTCATTCTCATAGCAAGAGCTCTGGGATCTCAATTCAGTGGATCTGGGTTTGGTCAACCTCTCATTGACCATGTGACCCCAAATAAGTCGTTTTTATCCTTGGACGTCAGCTCCCTCACTTATCAAAGGGGGCCAGTGAGCGTGGGAACAGGTGGCTTTATGGGCCCGGGTAGCGTCGAGCTTACAAATTGGGCCTGTAACAGCAAGGTCAGCAGTTCAAAACCACTGTACAGCCTCTCTGCAGGAAAGAGACAAGGCTTCCTACTCCCTGAAACAGTTATGGGCTCGGGGTCAGTCCTGTCCTGAACTACAGGATCACTCTGAGTCGATAGCTGCGTGATGGCAGTGAGCTTGACTTGGGGGTCCGGTTCTGAGAGCTGCATTAATTGTTAAAAAACAAAAGGAAGTCGTTGGCATAGAGCTGCTGTCTGGGTGCAATTGTGGCCGAGGCTGGTGAGACCCTCGGGTCTCTAGCAATGGACTCTTCACATAAGGCCACCTCTGAGTCCCAAGCCACTTGTCATCTGTTTTAAGGAACCAGGAAAGGATGGAGGGTGTCTGCCCTTCCACGGTGTTGCTGGTGCCACCGAGCGGATTGTGACTCCTCAGGACACCACAGGACAGTAGAGGACTGCCCCATGGGGTTTTCTGGGCCGTAGTATGGATGGCAGCCGATCACCAGGGTTTGCTTCCACTCATCTACAAACCTTTCTGTTGGCAGCCATGAGCTTCAGAGCTAGATGTGGCTGGAATTGTGATGCTGAGGACTGGTGGTTGTGGAGTTGTGGCCCCTGTGTGTCAGAGTAGGTCTGTGATCCCTATGGTTCTCAATGATTGGATTTTGAACCCAGTCCATAAATACATAAATGCACACACACATCCTTTGCTATCATTATATATCTCTATTGGCCTCCCTGCCTGCCTTGCTCCTCTGTGTCCTGTGCCGCTCTGACTCTCCAGCCTTGCTTCACATCCATCCCTGTTTTTATCCACCAGGGTCCTTTGCTTAAATGCTGGATCTTGTTCAGATCCCTGCCCCTCAGCTCCCTGCTTGTTAAGAGGTCTACTGAGGCTGCCAGGTCAAAGTTGGCCAGACCAGCCCCTAAGTAAGCAGAATCACGCCTTCTTGGGGGTGGGGGGGATTCAAGCTTATGAGTTCCATAAATCATCCCATGAGAGCCCAGTCCAAGCAGCACACGGCCTGTCGAACGGGCTGTCGAACACCCAGAGAGGGATCCTTCCAGGAGAGCAGCTCCGGAATGTCATTTGGTGGCCTGACTGGTTAGACTGCTCGTTAGATGTTGGGAAGAAGTGCAGTCTTCCCAGAGACCCAAGTCGAAGAGACAGACTCACCACCATGGAGTCGATGCTGATTCCCAGCAATCCTACAGGACAGAGTTGAACTGGCCCTGTGAGTTTCCGAGTCTGTGACTCTTGTTTATGGTCATGGAAGGCCCAGTCTCTCCCCTGTGAAACAGAAGTTCCCAACTGTTGACCTTGCACATCGTAACCCGAAGTGTAGCCCCTCCACCACCAGGGCTCCCGAGCCAAGAGGACCCTGAATCTCACTACCAAGATTCTGGAGGAAGATTCTGAGACACTCTGACTCAGAGTGAAGGTTGTGGGAGCTCCAGCCACCTCCTTCCTAGGTAGACTTGAGAGAAGTTCCTGAACGTTCTCTGAGATCCTGTTTCTCTTGATATAAAAGGCAGATGATATCGGGGCCTCAGTCACGTGATAGGTATAAGGAGTCAACTGAGCATGTATGTGCAGGGCTTCCGGGGTGCCGTCCCTGTGAAGGAAGTGCCAGTTCTGGCCTGTGTGCTGCTCTCTCAGCTGCTCCCCTCTCTCGGCCACTGGTCGGACACCTTACTGCCGCATCCCTCCAGGATGGATAGATGAGATCCACTTGGGTTGCCTCCCCTTCTGGAGGTGGAACTCTGCTTATTCCATTGCCTCAGGTTCTTCCAACACTCCCAGCCTCCCTTCCCCCTCTGCTAAAGTAATGCAGCTGCCAAGCAGCTGTCACCTCGCCCTGTTCAGGAGATCAAGTTCATTGTTGGGTGTTATGATTCCTCCTTATAAAGGACTTGGGGATTGCTCCAAAGGAAAGCTGTTGCCCAAGTGAATGATGCTATTAATAGGGCATCCTGGAAAAGAGACCGCCTGCATAGAGAAAGCCGCTGGTCACAAATACCAAATCACTCTTGTCCCATTTTGTCCCCTCCCCCTCTTGGCTTTTCCCTTCAACGTTGGAAGAACTTTCAATTAAGATTCCAACTGCAAAGTTCCCTCCAGGGATGAAACTGAGAAATGTTGAAGCCTGGATTTGCGGGGTTCTAAATCACTCCATTCCCTTGGGCCTCCCACCACCCTGGGGCCTCTTAGGTTTCTGAGATAGCCAAACATCTAAGATGAAATAGATTGCTGTATTTGCACGAGAACAATTTAATGATCCAGAAACCAAGGAACATGGACAGAGGAGACGCTAAGCTAGCTATGCACTGCCCTTGGACAGAAAGAGATTGATTGAGGGTGGAGGGACGTGGCGGTCCCAGGCAAAATAAGTTTGCTAACTCAATAAAGGGCTCCATTGCTTTCAAACAAATTTGAAAGCTGTTGAGTCTAGCAGGCAGAGGGAGGCTGAGGGAAAGATTGTCATTAAGGAAGACACCGTATGTTTTCACTCTCTGCTAGACTTTGAGCTGCTTGAGGGCAGAGGTGGGTCTTTATATATGTGTGTCCTGACACTTAGTGAAGACACAAAGAGAGGCAGCCAGGCCTCTCAAATTGGGACGCATGTCCTTGGGCTTGTGTGGAGGTTGTCTGGGAAGATAATGATGGCCGCCTTTCTGAAGATAGGAAGGAGAAATATTTCTTTTTGTATCAAAACAAGGGTGGACGCATGATGGCATGATCGCTACAAAATTGGGGTGGATTCTTACAGTGAAACATGAGACTTTAATGAAATGCCAAACCTGTAGCCAAACGCTTCAGGCCAATGGTGCGAGGCTTTTTAAGTGACTGCTCATGGAATTCTGGGGCTCACACATCTTACCAGGCACTGGTTAAAGTTACCCCGGGTCCAGAGATGACGATTGATGATTGTTCTAAGGTGGGTTTCAGGGAGTTGCATGATCCCCAGTGCCCCAGATGATGCTGAGACAGCTCCACTCACAGGCTATAGAAAGGCAGTGGGCATTGCTTATTCCTCTGCTCATGGGCCTTCTGAAAGTGGACGCTGGGTGCATGACCCACACGCTCCCCATGGTTTGCTGCTGCCCAGATGTCTGAGAGGGGCAGCTGATCGTGATTCACAGCTTCCTCTTCCTCCAGACCTTGTCTTCTGCTGAAGGAAACTTGCTTTGTCCAACCCAAGGTTAAAACCCATACTTCAATGAAGGAAGGAAAAGAAAGATTGTCCAAGGACTCAGCCTCCCTATCCCAGTGTGAGGCAAGGGTGGAGGGCCTGCTGAGCTCCAGAGCTCTTCATGCGACTGCTGATGTTGGTGTTACAACCACGCCAAAACTCCATCCTCTCTCTGCCCAACCCCACCCCCTTCAGTCTTGGGAGAATACCACCAGTAAACCACCTGGCAGCAAATTCCCATCCCCGAGTTTGTTTCCTAGGAAACCAACACCAAGACAGGTATGTTTCAGATAACATGGAGAAACACTAAAGGTTGGAAAGCACCTAGGAGTAGACTTGGGCATGATATAATCTGAGATCTAAACACACAGCAACTGCTATTTATTGAGATATCACGATGTTCTTGTGTGAGACAGGGTTCTCTAGAGAAACAAAACAGGACACTGATAATTTTAGATAGATATAGATAGGTGGTAGATTGCTATCTAGCATAAGAAATAAATAGTTAATTAATCCATAAAGCAGTAGAAATGACTTGGTGCAACTCATTTCCATAAGAGAGCTAGTACATGGGCAGCCCTTCAAGTCTTGAGGGCCACTGGAGAGACCTCTGTAGGACAAGTCAGGTTATCAGGCCACAAGCAGCAAGCAGTCAGCCAGGTGACAGAGCCGGACAATCCTTTGTTCAAACGATGTATGTTTCAGTAGTGTGGCGAAGCAGGGCGAAAAGGAACCTCGACTGACAGCGACACAATCCATGGGTCAGGTGTCCCATGGGTAGTACAGCTTGTAAATGGAGGCACAGAACGAGCAAGGCAGGGGCTGAGCGCTAGTCTGAAAATCCAAGAGCAAGAGACAGAGAGACAAGAAAAAGCCGAGCCATTTACATCTCTGCCCTTCAATTAATCTCACATGTGTTCATTAGCCAGGTTGGCACCACAAACCTGCCTGTCTTCATTGGCCATGTTGGCACAACAAGCCTGCCTATCACTGTTCTGCTTTGTTTTCTTTTTCTTTCAAGTTTTACAAGGAAGCCTGGTAGTGTAATGGCTTACACGTTGAGTTCTGTCCTTAAGGTTCACTATGAGTCAGAATATGCTAGATGACAGTGGATTTGATTTTTTTTTCTTCTTTGGGAAGCTAACAGTTATTAGGGTTTGACCTGGAGTCCGTCTTAGCTAAGGTCTGCTGCTCATTAGCTGTGTGATCCCGGAAAGTGACTGTCCCGATCTTGCCCTCATGTTCCACACTTGTAAATGGAAGCGGGAACCAGTGTTCAGGGTCTCTGGGCCCCCCGTTGCTCAGAAACTTGGTGACTGCCCATATCTCTGGGGCTTACTTTAATTGGGAGGGAATTGCTTAGCTCCCATTGGTTTGCAGAAGGAAACCACAGACCTACTGTTAGAAACATTTTCAGCCCTTACCTCTTCCCCTGATTTTCCCCACGGTTCCCTTTTAATGTCTGGCTAATTCCACGTTCAAGTTTCTTATTTATCTTACGCTCACCTTTTCTGTGCTGCCTCACTTATTACTTACACTTTTCTGTTTCACATGGGAAAATTTGTCCTAGAGCACCTCGGAGGGTAGTGGTTTAATTCCTTCCAGGGCTTATAATTGGTTCATCCTGGCTCAGATGTGACTGAGAAAGCAAAACTTGAAGAGATCCAAATTTTTCAAGTGTCAGTGAACTGGAACGCTACCCAGAGTGAGGAACACTGCACATTGAAACCCTGCTGAAAATATCACCTTTCCCTTAGAAAACCAGAACAGCTTGCACACGGCCATCCCACCTAAGTGGCTTGACCACCAGCGTCAGAGACAGCGGTGCTCACCTCCCAGAGGGCAACTGACCCTCCATGTGAACGGGTGCTGTTCACCTTGCTCCTGTGACTAACCCAGCGTCAGGCATCAAGCTCTGAAAGGGTAATGAGGGTCTCCCTTTCTCAGACTTCTTAATTTTTCCTATTCCATTCATGATTCCAAGTCATCCAAATATTTAAAATTAGGCCCTGCTCTGGTTTTGCTTTGCAGACCATGACTAAACTAGTTCAAATCCATGGGAAGCTGTGATTTCCTATTTTTACTTCCTATTTTTCAGCACTTTTTTAAAAAATTAACATTAAAAGTAAACATTGACGGGCTTTTCAGAACACCCAGTGTGTTAATCTGGGTTGAGTAGAGAAACAAAGCCATAGACACTCATATGTGTGTTATAGAGAACTTTATATCAAAGAGTCCTTGTATATTGAGAAAACATCCCAACCCAGTCTGGATTAAGTTCGTAAATTTGATTAGCCCACATATCTGATACCAGTCTATAAAGCTCTCCTCACACTCACGCAATACATGGCAATGGCACTGAACACAGGAAAATTGCAGGTCAGTGGGTGAAAAGTCTTGTGGCTCCAGTGGTGGTGGAAGCACCTCAGTGCTGGCAGGGGTCTCCACGTGGCTCTCCCGCTCCAGGCCTCTGGCTCCATCAGCGTAGCTCCATGTGGCTTGTCAACAGGAATATATAGTAGAACATCCGGCCTCCAGCGAGGAAGACAGTTCTCCAAATCCTCAGGAGAAAGTCACACCCACACAGAGGCCCCATGGGCTATGACCTGATTGACAGGCTAGCACGTTGACCCCTTAGCACATTGTCGGGCGAGTATATAGCTACCACACCAAAATATAGGCACCGTATTTTTCGGACCATAAGACACCTGACCGTAAGACACACTCAGGTTTTAGAGCGGAAAAGAAAACAAAACAAAATTTCTGAACCAAATAGTACCAGGATACTAAAATGTTCTGGGGCACCACACCTTCGGACCATAAGATGCACTCTCATTTTCCCCCACTGTTTTTTAGTGGGGGCGGGGAGGGTGCATCTTGTGGTCCCAAAAATACGGTCTATAGAAATTTGAGAATTACCAATCTCACCTCCCACCATTACCAGTCAATATCTATGTGTCTTCCTCTCCTTTCCTCCTTCACGCAAACATACAGCCCTACACGCACGCTCACACTCTCCCACACTCCTGCCCACAAAGCTACCATGAAATCTGCAGAGTGGACAGCTCTGCTGAAGGTTAAACTATACTGGTGGTCTGGAGGGAAGACGCTCGAGAAATCCCTTTTGCATGCTCTTGGATCCCAGACCAAGAATTCCTTCTTTTCTGCCCACATGTTTCCCGAGGAATTCCCTAGCCACACCATAGGTCTGGACCTCAAACCAGCTCGCCTTTTTATTCAACCTAGAAAGGAGTCATTAAAGTCCTTTTTTTCTGTAAAGCTGAGTAATAATCCTCATCTCGTGTGACATTTTTTTGCAAGGATGTAATGAAATGATTCCTAAAAAGCACCCAATCACACCAGACTCAAAGCAGGCAATCGTAAGAGGCACAGAAAGCCCCACTCACTTCCAATAGAACAGGGCATCAGTGGTGTCCACAGAACGTAGCTTCCATGGTAATGAGTTTTAAATTGCTGAGGAACCTCTCACAGCAGTGATGGAAACAGTCGTGGTAATAGACACTGCTCAATGGCAAACCCCACAATGATGACCAGATCAGGGCCATACATGCCATACCCTAAATATGCCTTTGCTGTTGCTGAAGTTCCAGAAGTGCTGATGTGTGTTCAATTCCTTGTCTTCTAGATTCCTGTGATAGGAAAGTCTTACATATGTCTATAGTGTGGTGCTCTTTATAAACCCTCCTTCTACCCACCGTCTTACCAGAAGAGCCTTTCCATTTCCTACCAGTGTCCGAAAGGTCTCTGCCATGAATTCTACCTGCAGACATGAGTTCTTAGACCTCCCTAAGATAGCAATATCTGGTCAAGAAGACCCCTTCCTTTCACTTGATGGCAATCACTATGATGCTTTCACGATGTCTGGCTTCACACCCAGGCCCGGCAGGGCTCTTGGAATACTTTTAATGCTATGGCTAAAGAAAACAATAATCACACATGCTCGCTATAACCTCTGGCAGTGCTGGGGCACACGCCTGCCCAAGTCACACTGATCCAAACCCTGCCCTGATAGACGCTGTTACCACTACTTCAGACCATCGGGAAATATTTGAAAGTAGAACCCTGAATGGGTCCCTTGTATTTTGACCTCAAGATAGACATACACTCCTACACACATACATGTACAAGCTTGCTGCCTGTGACCCAGAGGCACAGGGAACACACATGTAGAGTCATCTTCTCAGTAACCGAGAGATCAGCTGTGTTTGTGTTGTTCCTATCAAATCCCCACTGGGTCTCCATTCAGCTCTGTGGGTTGTCAGCTGACAGCACCTCATTGGAACCTCGAACTCCAAGGGTCAGAAATGTCGATCATGGCAGCTCTGCACTGCAAAGCTGTGCACATTTCAATTTGGAAGTTTGATCGGTTTAGTTTAAATGAAAGCAGCTACCCTGGGACCTTAAGCCATTTACCTTTTGGGACCTCAGTTTCTCCGTCTAAAAAATGGGGATAATAATATCCATATAGAGGGTCATTGCCAACAATCAAATGAGAAAGTACCAGCAAAGGACTTGGCTCAAGTTCAGTGAATGGGAGTTACTTACTTTGCTTCTGGGACTTTGAGAAAATGTCCTCAATGGAGATGATAGCACTTGTCCTGGAAGTTTGCTTACAAAAATTCACAGTGTTAGGGAGATAATAAGTGTTATTATTGATTTGCAGAAACCAAGAAACACTGCTGTTTGAAGTTGCAGAACCAGTAGAAAATGGGGGTAGTATTCTTAGTATAGGGTCCCTGGTGGCTGAGTGGGCTCTGATCACCAGGTCAGCAGTTCCAACCCACTAGCTGTTCCTTCCAGGGAGGAAGATGGGACGTTCTACTTCTGTAATGTTTTACAGTCTCAGAAATCCCCAAGGGCAGTTATACCCTGCCCTGTAGGGTTGATATGAGTCAGAATCAATTCAATTACAGTGAGGGTTTGTTTTGCTTTCACCCCATGCCTAGAGCTGCAAAGGAAGTTGAAAACACAATCTCTGGCCTCAGAGTGCTCCCCTTCTTCCTGCGGAGAAAGATTGACATGGGATGATCTAGGTGGGAAGTCAGAGGATCAGAGAATGTCTTTGAGTATAGGATGTATAGTCATTTTCTGTACGTTGAACCTGACATTTCCATCACATTCCGTTTCATCCCAGAGGTACGTTTCCTTGGATTTGAACAGTTTTCTAGTATCTGAACTCTCTCTTTAAAGGAAAGGCAAAGAACACCCTCCCTGTTTCTCTTAGGGCAGATGGTTCTGGAGATTAGATGGGTAAAGGAGCAGGGGAGCAGTCTGTAAGCCAGAGATTTAGAAACCAGGTGGTGGGTGGGGGTGTGTGTGAGAGAGAGAGACGTGAAAACCCCCCACAGACCAGAGAACAGTGTGTCTAGGCATGTTCACAGTCTATGCGACATCAGTGGTCATCAGGGGGCCAGCACCCCAGATGTACCAGTCCCCATATCTGCCCTGAGTCTTTCCCAAGCCCTGTGTTATTTTAATCTTCTCACTACATGGGGGAGGTGTCCCTATGGCAATGCTTGGGTAATTTATAAGCCTCACAGATGGAGATGATGACATCTTTAATCCCCCTACTCACTAACTGAACAGTCATAGGAAAGCTGTTTAACTTCTCAGACCTGTAAAATGGCGGCAGCGAAGCCTCCCTGCCTATTTCTGTTGTGCAATCAAGTACCTAGAGGTGACACTCCAGCAAGTGGCAGGTCCTCTGAACCCCTGAGACCTGCTTCCATGCATCTGTCCTCTACAGCAGGGTGTCCTGGGTTTGACTGCCCACTAGGCCATCCAAGAGAAGAGCAATTCGGTACAAGCTTACAGCCCAAATCTCAGCCAGATGAGACTCCCAAAGGTCTATGACACTTGGGAGACTTTACAAGCTCTTCCTAATTACTCCCCCACCCCACCTTCTGAGGTCCCTCCCCACTCTACAGCACAGCACAGGCTTTCATGAAAAGGAAGACAACCCTTTCCATTATCAACCAATACTTTTGGGGGCTACTTTTTTGTTGCCATGTTAATTAAGAGTGAAGCAGATAATTGATATTAGCCGATGGGAGCTGAATACCCATTGATAGTTATTTTCATACTCATCGTTATGGTAAGCCATGATTCGAATGCAATCCCCCCTCAATTTTATTTGTCCTTTATATCTGATGGAGTGATTTTTCTAGACATATGTCCAACAGTTATTTTAGATTCACTTGGGACTAAGTAAATACCAAACGGATGAATAAATGAAAAAAAAATGAAACAGTAAATGCTTGAAACTGATTTCAAAGAGCTCAAGACTGGTGAAAATCCAAGCAGCGGCACCAACCAAGCCTTCTCCATGGGCTTGGCTGTGACCCCAAGCAGGTCGCTGCTCTTCTCTGAGTTTTGGTTGCCCATGTGTCCAATGCACAGACCACACCCCACTCTGCCAGGTGATGGTGATGTATAAAAAGTGCCTAACACTGGAACTGGCCCAGAGGTGATCATCAGCAGTGTCATCATTACCCCCACTGTTGCCTTCATCATGGTCATCACCACCGTCACCATCATGCCACCGCCACCTTCACACATCTCCATTCCCTGTTGTCCTCCCCCTCATCCATTTTGCACCAATCCTGATCAACGCTGATGGCGGGTAATCTTGGTCCTGGTTGGTACTATCAGTTTCAGGAAAATGACACGCGATGTTTTCTTCAGAAGGCTTTTTAAAGGTTTTAGTTTTCCCATCATGCCATGCCCAGACAGAGCCCTTTATTCCACTGTCTGCAGAGTACCGTATATACTCGAGAATGAGCCGACCCAAATATCAGCCGAGGCACCTAATGTTACCACAAAAAACCATTACCATTAAAAATGTGCTGAAAAACTCAGCTTGTACATGAGAATGGACGTCATCGCTGCAGCTACTGCTGCATGGAAAGGTGTCCAGGGCTAGGCAAACGGAGGGGCGTGTAAGCAGGAGGACTCATCTACCCCCACCCCCACCCCCACCCCGGTCCCGGAGCTGATTATCTTGTGTGCCTTTAACCACAAAACAGCAGAAAGATCATTTGCTGGGACTGGCTAGTTACGCCATGGCTGAGCTCTATGGCACTGACTTTGAAGGTCTGAGGACAGACAGCCGTAGAGAAGGGCATCGTGGAGGCCTGGCAGGAAGGGCAGACGCACAGCCACCCTTGCTGTCATGCTGACCCTTTGGCATCTCTGTGCCACAGCTTCTTCATCCGCAACATGGTGTTCTCGTAGCATTTCCCTGGGGGGCTGTGAAGACGACGGGCTATAGGTGCCTGTCTGCAGCCGTCACCCATCTGACAGTTTGCCACACGGCGGCAGCCTGCATATTGCTGTGCTGCTAACAGTTTGGCCACCAGCTTCTCAAAGCTGAGCACCTTCACCCTTGGGGGACTGATTTCAGCTGTGTTTCCATGACTAAGGCATACAGACAAGGAAGGCCGACTTTTGAAATCCCATAGCCGAAAACCTATGTGTCCTAACAGAACAGTGACTGATAAAGTGCTGTAAGACTAGTTGATAGATACACAGTGGCCTCAAATCTAACAGCCCTCGTGGAAAGGGGCCCAGAACCAGGTAGCCTATCTTACTGTTGTACGGAAAGTTGTCACAAGACTGAGCCGGCTCATGAGCCATCATCCCGCCAAGGAATGCCAGCAAGCGGTTGGACCACCCCAAGATGTGATGTCAAAACTCAAACCCACCCACCTTCCATCGCTGTTGAAAAATCAGCGTGCCCATCAGCGTGCCCCTCCCATTGCACTATTGCCCTGCTTTCATACAAGAATGACTGAGCCAACTGCCTGGGTCTGCTCCACCCCACCCCGCCCCGCCCCTGTCTCTGTTACAGACCTCTCCTTGGGTCTTTGACTTGCTCAAACCAGAGTCAACATGACTCTTCTGAATAGGGTTTGCACTTTGAAAACCAAAATGGCCCACAGAGTCGTGGCATTCTAGAATGTTAGTAGTGTCAGGAGCTGCAGATGTCCTCGAGGCTGACAACCTGATGCGAGAGTGTCCAAAGTCCCAACCTTTGGATGGTTGAGGACGATCATCACTCCTCATCGGCAGCCACTATGGTGAGTGTCCCGTGACAGTACAGCCAGGTCAATGTACAACTGGACGGGGCTTGGGGGATACCCTGGGGTTTTATTATGGCCTTTGAAGCTCGTTTTTCTCACACGTGGGGCATACGATGAGCAGAAGCGCTCCTACGAGCAGCCTTCACTTGATGATTGATAGACATCATTGGATAAATAAACAACGTGGCTCCCTCTCTCCCCCAAACCACAAATCCAAACTTGCTGTCAGATCAATCCCAGGCCCTGGGGAGTCTGCTGGTCACAGAGTTTTCTTGGCTGGCCTCCGTTTGGAAAGAGATCA
>PVJH01008202.1:0-87008 GCA_004026705.1 Nesogale talazaci
AGCCTCTTCTTTATGTTCAGGTGGCACACAAGCACAATTAAGTGTCCTGGGATCCTCAGACTCCATAATGTTCCCCAGAATTTGTTGTGATGCACACAGTCAAATACCTTTGCACAGTTAACACAGCACAAGTAAACATCTTTCTGGTAGTCTCTGCTTTCAGCAGAGATCCATCTGACACTAGCAGGGATATCCAGTGTTCCTTTAGGGAAAGGGACTCTATCTCCTCTTCATCTGCCGTGGTGTTTCATGTGCCGAGTGCTACAGTATGGAAAGCAGACAAAAATGATGGAGGCACACTTGAGCTCAGATTATTCCCCAGTGTGTATGAGAGACGCTATTGTTGAGAGTTGCAGATTTCCAACAAATGTTTTTAATTGGTTCCCTTGGCTCCCTTGCAGAGGTAGAAATATCCTGGATTCTCAGAATCAAAACCAGTGCTTTCCAATATGTATTTTATGAAACAGTAAAGTTTGTGAGCTGCCAGGAGGTGGAAGGAGAATATGAGGTTTCCCTGGTCCAAAAAAGCACTTGCCGATAATGATCAAGGGTTGCATCCTTCAGTGCAGATTACAACTCAATGTAAAGAAAACAAAAATCCTCTCACAATTGAACCAGTAGGCAGTATAATGATAAGTGGAGCAAAGATGGGAGCATCAAGGATTTTTGTCTTGCTTGGATTCACAATCTTTGCTCGTGGAAGCAGCTGTCAGGAGATCCAATGATTCCTTTGCACTGGGTCAATGTGCTGCACGAGCCCACTTGGAAGTGTTGAAAAGTGAGGATGGTATTTTGAGGATTAAGGTGTGCCTGACCCAGGCCAGTGTACTTTCGATTGCCTCATGTGCATGTGGAAGTTGGACATTGAATAAGGAAGTCAGAATGGAATATGTGTTTGGATTCTGTTGCTGGCAAGGAATATTGAAAGTACCACGAGAATAGCATGAATGTTGTAAGAGTAACAAAAGGACAACCACCACACAAGTTGGAAAAACCCCAAAGAACCAGCAATTCTATCTTCAATAGCACATAATTCGATGTGTATCTTTGAACAGAAGTACACCCAAAATACTCCTTAGAGGCGAGGAGGGTGAGACATTAGGTTACATACTTTGGAGAGTGAGACATTAGGTTACATCTCTCTCGGGAGAGATCTGTCCTTAGAGAAGGCAGCAAAAAACGAAGGAAGGGCCTCAACCAGATGGATTGACACACAGTGGCTGCACCAGTGGGCTGGAGCAGCAGAACACTTGTGAGAAGGATTCAGGGACTCCACAGGGTTGCGTGTGGCTGCACATCGATCAGGGGTGCCATGACTCAGAGCAGGCTTGACGGCCTCTAACAGCATGACACAGTTGAAAAGTGGGAGGTTGATTTGGTGACGGAAAGAAAGAAGACAAAGGCAGAAAATCATTTCAGAGATTTATTTCAGAGCTCCCAGGTAGGGAAGGGAGAGCAGAGAAAGGGATGGGAGCACCCTGATCTCCCGGATGAGATTCACGGGGTTCCCAGTTGGGGCCCCATGAAGTCACACTGTCCAGGTGAGAGGTGGAGAGTTTTATAGCCCGGGTCAGAGGGGCGGGAGTAGCTGGGGAATTTTCCACTGCAATTTTGTTGTCTGCAGGTCTGGAACTAAGCAGCAGTGTTCAAAGTTATCTTAATGGTTAGTCTTCTGCACCTGGGCCTGAAGGCCACGGAAGGGGAGGTGGAGGTGGGGGGAGGGAGGCTTGGCCTTTCGTAGCTTCCTTGAACTGTTGGTACCAGCTCTAGCTCCTAGTCAGTCTGCCCTGCTAAGCCTCCCTTCTGGCTGACAAAAAAACATGGGGAATATTGATCATGAAAATTCAGCTGGTCTCTCTTTTTTTTTTTTTTTCAGAAATGAGGTAGCTTTAGTCTACAAAGTTTCTGAATCTAGGTGCGTTAGGCCAGGTTGACCACAGAAACAAATTCAGAAGCACTCATATATATATATATATAAGAAAGAGCTTTATATCAAAGAGTAGTTGTATAACATGAAAACAAGCCAGCCCAGTCCAGATCAAGTCCTTAAGTACGATATAAGTCCATAAGTCTGATACTAGTCCATAAATTCCTCTTCAGTCTCACATAGCACATGCAACAATGCAAAATGCCAGAAGATCGCAGGCCAGGGGGTGCAAAGTCTTGTGGATCCAGGGGCAGTAGAAATATCTCCGAGGCTCTTACAGGTTCCGCATGGCTTGTCAACCGGAAGGTGAAGCACAGAGGGGTTTGGGGCAGCCTCCTGTGAGTCCTTTATCTTGGTTGCCCTCCAATCAAGTCTCAGTTTAGACCGGCTAAACTCTGCCCACATGTTCCTATGGGAGCCATGTTGGCACAAAAAACCTATCACACCAGGACTTCTGGATTTGTTGTGAAAAGAACTGGAGGGCCATGAGTCACCTGACACATTCTGAAGCAAGGCAGCTCAGAGAATTTTGTTTTGAATCTATCTTTCCCCAAACTCCCTTCTAGTTTGGGCCCTAAATTCACTTCAAAATTTACCCAGTTCTACCAGCTATGCTGCTGTGAAAAGGAAAAAAACAAAAAAAACAGGAAAAAAGCTCCACTGGGTGGAACTTTTGTAGTATGTATTTTCCCCACTAGGTGAGCATTGATCAACTTCTTCTGAGTCAGCGCACCCAGGGGCGTTCCTGGGAAGGTTCTCTGGTCACAGTGAATTTTTTCGTAAAAGCATTTTCCTTCGAACCTTGTTCTGATGGCCCATTTAAGAAAACAGTATGAGGCTGTGAAATTGTGCTTACTGCCTGAGAAAAACACCACAGAAACTGTTGTGATGTGGAACACACAGCATCAAGTACATCAAGAAACCTCAAGTACACAAGTGCTTTTCTCATTACAAAATAAATGAAATTGATTAAAAAGCTCATTCTGGTTATCTGTCAACTTCCTGAAAATGTTGACTCAATGCATTTGGAGGTCATTCCACTGGGTCAGGCTATTAATTAAGCTTTCTAGTTAGAGGATTTGAAAATATTGTGAACAGTGTGAGACAAAAAATATATAAAAGCCTGATTTGTGGCAGATGGAGGACTGGTCTTGCTACCACGACAATGTAGCCATCTCAGTGCACCAATTTTGGGCAAAAAGTCAATCCCATGCACCTCACTCACCTCACCACTCTCCGTGCGACTTCTTTTTGTTTCCAAGAATGAAGAGGGACATGAAAGAACAATATTTTGATGATGTAGAAGAGTTGAAGAAAAAAATGAGGGAGGTGCTGTGAGTCATCCAAACAGATAAGTTTGCGACGTGTTTCCAAGAATGGAATCCATACATTAGACAGGATGTATTAAGTAGCATGAAGAATAATACTACTCTGAATAATACTTTGAAGGTGATAGGTTTGTTTGTTTTTTAAAATCAAATAGATGGGTTTTTGTGAGAGGGAGGATTCCATTTCTTGGGTGGGGGTAGGGGAATGACTTCATAAACCTCCAAGGAAAGCTGTCGTAACAACCCCGCTAATATTGAGAAGGTTAGTATTCCCTATTTTTCTTCAACGCATTTTCGTAGTTTCCTTCATAGCTTCTAAATAGAGGTGAATGTATATTTTATTTTCAAAAGGCAGTTAAATTTAGAGTCATTTAATGATCTATCTACACGATCTTATCACGTGAACCAAATGTAGCAACTGTTTCAAATGGTCAGACATGTTTTAAAAGAAAAAAAAAAGGGCTTCCCTCAGTCGGCATCATTGTCATTCATAGAAGAGAAATAGATACCCATTTAGGAGTGAGCGTCTCTCCTTTTTTATTTCACAGCTCATATGGGAGAGTGACTTCAAAGCCCTCCACAATATCTTTATTCTCCTTCTCAGGGGACATCGCTGGCATGTCCCCCTCACTCTCAATCCAATGGGTTAGGAACAAGGCCAGCCAAAGTCTACGCTCCCCTGGGAGGAGAGCTGTCAGGAGTTGGAGTGGACTTGATGGCTGCGGGTTGAGAAAAGGATCACAACTTAACACCTTTTTTTTTCTTTTTATTCTACACCGGGCCTTTGGGGCACGGTCACAGCCACTGAGTTGTTCTCTTTAGAACACGAAGAATGGCTTCGACTAGTCTGCTCCATGTGTTAGGCACATATAAAAGTTAATCATTTCGCTCTGGTGCCAACGCAGTATGGGTGAAGAAAAGCTTTAAACCACAGCTGTGTGGAGTCACGGGGGTGAACGTTACTGGTTTGCACATGTGAGCGATCGGGAAACCAAATTAAGTATCACTTAAAATGCACTTGTGAGTTGAAGGCAGGAGAGCGAAGTGCTAAGATTTTATTAAGGTTTGCATTCACCCAGGTGGTTCTGCAAGAGTCGCTGAAGTTATACAAAAACCAAACCAACGCTTTCACAGATGATTGGGTTTGGCCTGGCCACAACAACAGTGATGGCTGGGTAATCGATAGGATCATGGTGCTGTTGATAGCATTTTTGTAAATCTCAGAATGCTTGCCAAAGAAAGTTGAACCACAACATAGCTTAAACTGAAACTCCTTGGCCAACGAGTCCCTCTGGGAGCTCCATGTGGCTCCAATTGAATCCCTTGTACTAGTGACAACAGCATCTCACTACAAAAGAACTCTGCTACCCATACACTTACTTAACCAAAACCCTCTGCCACACAGTCCATAGGAACTTGGAGCTACTCTGCAGGACTGAATAGAACCGCTCTGTGAGATTTCAAAGACTGTGAACCTTTATTGAAGGTTTTTGTCTTTGTCTCTCAGAGTGGTCAGTGTGTTGAAACCACTGAACTTTCTGTTAGCAGCCAAACGCTGAACCCACTGCACCACCATGGACCCCTTATAAACCTAAGGGGAACACTCCAGTCCCTAAAGTCAGTTAGACTTATTCAGTCCTACGGACGATGAACTCCAGTGCTGAGAAGGCAGAGGAATTGCCTTCTAACAAGCCAATGGTACTGCTGGCAGGTGTTCTTGATCACTGGGGCTCCTGTGGTCTAAGCATCAAGTAGCTTGGAGTGTGACATGCCAGGAATTCAGGCTGAGGAGGTGGAGGGAATTATGATGAGCTGAAGACTGTTCCTGGAGGGCTTTTCCATCAGATTAAGTGTAAAAGGTAAAGCCAAACCATTCTTCCACTCATTCATATAGAGGAGTACTTATTGAGGACTTACTTAAGTTAAGTATATGGCGCCAAGCCCTAGGTCACTATCGCTAGTTCCCATTGAGTTGGTCAATAGAATAGACATTCTTGCCCTCATCTAGATTAGACTCCAAAGGGCGGCGGTACAGAGCACAGTGGGAATTAGATGCACGGGTAGCACACAATTTTGAATCATAAAGCAGTGTTTGGCTTTGATGAGACTTTCTTTAGAAATATTTAAACTGTAAATCTATTTCACTCAGGTTTACTGCTCCTCCATGGTGGTACACTAATTCTGTAAAATTGATTGAGCGAGTTGTTTCCCTCTTTGGGCTAGAGAGCCCGAAGCAGTCTGCAGCTCGTGGATACCCGAGAGAAGAACCTGTGGCCCTGCAGCCTGTTCGGAGAGGAGGCCTGGGATAGAGCTCTAGAAGGCAAGGCTACAAAGGATCCAAAAGCCCAAAGGGTTTTCTCAAACACGGAGCACCGCTAGTACACCGCCTTGGGGGACACCCAATCCCTGGCTCAGATCCAGCATATGCTCCATAGGGATAAGGACTGGACAGTCCACTTCCATGAAGATTGCAGCCTTGGGAGCCCCAAGGCGAGACTGTGCTATGACACCACCGAGAGTCAGAGTTGTCTCAAGCGCAGTGGAATTGGCCCGGTTTCATGTGTGAACTGTGATCAATGTCAAAGCTAAAAGTTGGTGGTATAAACCCATCCAGTGGTTCCACATAAGAAAAGTCCGGTGATCTTCGTCCATGAGGATTACAGTTGAGAACACGGAGTTGTGCTCTGTAACACGCGGGTTCTTGTGTAAGCACTGGTGGCACTGTGGTTACTTGTCTGGCTGTGATCTGCAAGGTCAGCAGTTCAAAATTACCAGCATTCTCTTTGGGACAAAGAGGAGGCTTGCTACTTTGGGAAACAGTTGCCGTCTTGGAAATTCACAGGAGCCGTTCCAGTCTGTCCGATCAGGTCATTCGAGTCAGTAGTGACTCCATGGCAGTGAGTTTTTTGTTGCTGAGTTGCAAGTCTTAGGGTAAGTGCTGAAGACATATATTTTTTTTTTTTGTGGGCACTGCTCTCTGGTGGTGGGAGTAGGAGGCCCAGCCCCACTGCTGGAATTGAACCTCCGTCCCAGTGGGCCGCAGTCCCGCGCACAACCACTACGCCACCGGGGCTCAGCCCCAACATATTTTTTTAATGAATGAGTGAAATGGAAAGGGCTATTCCGTCCCTTGTTCCAAGGTTGCTGTCAAGTGCCACCAAGTTGGTACTGTCTCATAGCCACCCTAAGGACCACAGAACAAAACACTGCCTGGTCTGTGCCTCCCTCATCATTCTTTTTATGTCGGAGTCCATTGTTGTCATCGCTGTATCAAACCGTTTTGTCAGGGTTCTTCCTCTCTTTTACCACGCCTTCACTTTACCAAGCCCATCCCCAGGTCCCTCCTGAGAACATGTCCAAAGTATGTGCAGCGAAGTCTTGCCATCCTTGCCTCTAAGGGGCCCTCTGGCTGTGTTTCTTCCAAGACAGATCTTACAGGGAATCGAGTCATTTCAAAACTTAAATACCAACACACTGGAACCCATTTGCATTGACTTGACTCGAACACAAGTACCCTGACTAGCTTCAGCCTTTAGAATTAATATAAAGTTGTGATATTCTAAGAGTTTTTTTATCAGCTAAATATGCTCATCTTTTTAGTTAGCCTTTATCGTCAATAAGGAGATTCAGATTTAGAAACCTTTTGAAATCAAACGGTTCTTCTAGATCATTCACTTCTGCTCTACACACACAGGGCGTCATGGGTCGGATTCCACTCAATGACAGCAGCAACCATAATGGGTGGCTTTTATATGAGAAACGTGGGCCAATTAAATGTGTTGCAAGTTGTGCCTCCCACAGAGTCTTAATTTTCTGAGAGTGTGTATGATGTTTTCTGGGTTCTCCAGCTTCAGGACTTTTTCTCATCCAGATACACCATAGAAGGGAGCTACTGATAGAAAGTATGAAGTAAGCCAAAATGATTGGTGTATTTGGAGCTCTACAGGTCCAATGTCAATCTTTAATGCACTCACACTCAGTGGAAAAGAGTCCGTGTAGGTAATGATGTCATTCATATTAGCACCCAATTTTTGAAGGAAAAATAAAGTGGCTGTACCTGCTAATATATAAACTGAAAGATTTTTTTTTCAAACTAGGATAATGAAGATGTTGAAGTTAAGCACATTGAATTTCTGTAGCTCAAAAACATTTAGGGAGAAGCAAAAAATACCTCTGTCTTCTCTCTCATGTGCTAGGACATCAGAATGAGAGAACTAGAAGAGAAATGAATGACTATTCAAGTCACTGCTGATGCCTCGTGGTGATCTGCTATGAAGGAAGCATCGACAAATTAATTATTATCTACACACCATCCATCTGTCTAAGCCCCCTGTCGTGACCTCCCCCATCCTCATCGCATCTTGCCCTCTGCTACCCACCAATCTAAGAAATATCGCACGGTGCCAGCTTTAGTTTTACATTCTTATTTTGTCCATTCGTCACTTCTTTCCTTTCAAGAACCTTCCAATAAAATGTACTTCATAGCCACAGACAGAACTTCAGAGTTGTATGGAAATTTGACACGACTCAATGAAATTTGCACTCAGTTATTACGCTTACTCATTTGCCATCATCAGCATGGGGTCGCTTTTTAAACACCATTGTCTGTTGCCCTGACCAACTCTCTGTTTACAGCCTCCATAAAGTTCTCACACACCCTGACTGCAACTCACACCATCGTAACTCCAGCACCAGGTCCACACTACCCTGTCGCCTGTAACTCACTCTCACAGAAGGCTCCTTGACCCCTGATAGGACATTGTTGGCATTAATCAAAAGAAAGCTGTCCAGCCTTGATTGGTTCTACCAAGAGCGCACAAGCAGAACGCCACCTGCCTGATCAAACTCATTTATACCCAATAAAATCCAGTCACCGAAAGTGGAAGTGCTCTCCTAACATCAGAAAATGTGGCGTGCTTCTGCCGAACTGGTACAAACTGGCTGAATCCCCACCATTGCCCACAGGCCAGGTTCCCACTCTTAAACATGGGAAGAGGAATATAAAAAGTAATGTGGAGAACTTGAATACATCCGTTGCCTATATTACAATTTTTCTCATGACCAGTCCTGACTGGACTAAACACAATGCCGCATATGGAGATTGCTCTGAGATTGGAATGGGTCATGCTTACGTCAGTGCTGAGAGACATGTGTGCATGTATTTAATTTTTTCTACGGATCATATCTTCTTGGGTAGATAGCAACAATCCAAGCTCCCAGTGCTTTAGTGAATACACATGATTTATATCCTGTGATCGTCAGGTTATTTCCAAGCATACTCCGCAAAAAATTGTGGGGAGTTTAGCAATACTCAGAGCTCTCTGCACCTGGCCCCATTTAAGTGAAGATCCATGTCATTAAGAGATTGCATTTGTAACTCCCACCAGTGTGGCAACAAAATGCAGAAAATAGAGCTACAGTTCATCTATTGACTGAGTTAGGAAAAAGAAGACTTGTTACCTGCTTTAAACATTCTGCTGATTCCATACTCGTTGATGGGCTGTCATCCTGTTTTTCAATTTTAATCCTTTAAGGAGGGAGTTGCTATTATCTCCTCCTACTGGTGATCACCTTATCACAACTCTTGAACTGAATCTTACATTACATGAAAAAGATGGGAAAAAAATCAGTGAAAACATTGGGTAAGTTAGTCTAGAGGCAGTAGTTACGCAGAAATTCTTCACAGATGAAGCAACTGCCAATTAAAAGCTGATGCAGACACAGAAAGGGGGATCCTTCCGAAGTTGCATTTCCGTGTCAGGGAATGTGTTCCTCCCCTTGTTGGAGGACGTGCTGTGGGGACTGCCCATGGTCCCTACACCTGGCTCAAACTAGAAGCCATCTGAGGTTCTTCTTTGTGGAGGATCTTGAAATGAAATGCTATTAATCAAGATGTGCAACGTGAAAGATGTCTATAACAGAAGGGAGGGGAGCAGAGTGACACACGAAACAAAGGAGAATAATGGGAAAACGAACATTGGCTTGAAAGATGTCTATAACAGAAGGGAGGGGAGCAGAGTGACAGACGAAACAAAGCAGAATAATGGGAAAACGAACATTGGCCTGAGGGTTTCGAGAGTTGTATTAACTATAGATAAGCTTATAGCTACTAAACTCTGACCAATAAAATTGTACTTCAAAATAGATCTTGAAATTTTCTTTTAAAAGATGAATACGGTGCCATACCCTTTCAATTTGTCATTCTTTGCATAGAAAGCCATGTGACCACTGATGCCGTTTTCCTAATCTCTCTTAGTCTGGAAGCTCTGCTCAAACCTGTTCACCACCAGGGACTCTGTTGATGTTCAAAATACTGGTGGCATAACTTCCAACATTAGAGCAACCTGTAAGCCACCACAGAACAACACAGTGACAGACAAGTGGTGAAGTATTTAACCATCCAAACCCCAAGCCCTCTGCCCTCACGTCAATTCCAGCCATAGAGCTTCCAAGACGTAAACTTGTATGAGAAGAGGAGGGTAAGTAGGAAGTTGGAACCATTGGAGGGCCTGTAATTAGATAACTTGCTTATTCTAGAAATTTTATATTCTACAGAAGCGATTTTACCAGGTACCCTTTTGAAGCTTCTAGATTTCGATTGAAAACGGAACTCGTTGAGTCTGTTTCCTTCAGAGCTTTGCTTTTTGAAATGTATTCCATCAAACCAAAGCCACCGTCGTCAAGTCGTCGACTCACCCGCCCTGGGGAGTGAGTTTCTAAGACTATTACGGCGTCTTAACAAACGTGATGGATCCATGCTGACTCACAGGGAACCCCTGTGGGCTTCTGAGAGAGTCGCTGTTTGCACGAGTGGCAAGTCTCATCACTCTCCCTTGGAGACACTGGTAGATTTGAGCTGCCGGCCTTGAGGCTTAGCAGTCCAACATAACTCACAGAAAGGTTAAGGAAGCAAAACCAAAGGACCTGAAGTGGCCACTGATTGTCTATGTTTTCCCTCAAAGAGTCATGTCAATCGTTTCTCAATAAACAAGTGAGCAGCCCACGATGATTGTTTGGGTGAGAGGCAGGAGTCCCTACAGGAAAACCCCCATGTTGAGATTTGGCATTGCCCTCCCCCTTTTTTTCCTGCAGCACTCCAGCAGATGTGCGCTCAGTAGGTCAGGAAAAAATGTATGGCTTTGAGGAACCGTACTTTCAGGTTCTGATTCCTCAGCATCTCTGAGGCGCCTTCCAGTAACCTCCCCCCACTGACAAAGTCCGCCCTGAAAGACCAAGGTCCAGAAAACTTTGAGCTGAATTTGCAGGTGAACAAAAGCAAAAATAAAGACTTCGTACTAAAACTCAGGATGCTCTCTGCAAGAGCTTGAAGCTCGATCCTGGGGTGATGCCCGAAGAAATGTGGGGAGACAGAGGGTGCAAAGAGCTCCTCAGGCACTGGGCCCCTCCGTCCAAGCTTCCACAGGGCCATTGGAGGCAGTATCCTTCAGATCCTGTTATGTCTGATACCAAGACATATAGACTTTAGATAGGAAGCCTGCTTGAAGTAAAAGCCGAATGTTTGGTTGCGAGAGAAGACAGTTTGCAAGTTGGGAAACGCACACTCAAAGAGAGCAAAGGGTTTTTAATCCAGTGAAGAAAACAAATGCACACGGTTATAGGCAGGTGGCGTACAGTTATGTGTAGCTGTAAGATACTAACCCACCACTATCGAGTCCATTCTGACTCATGTCAACCCCAAGGACAGAATAGAACAACTCAGAGTTTCCAAGAACCCAAATTTTTGCAAGAGTAGACGGAAGTAGATCGCCATCTACTTCCCACATCTTTCTCCCACAGAGTGGCTGGTGGTTTTGAACCACCGACTTTGAGGTTAGCCAACCAATGCCTAGCCATCACCAGGGACATCATTTTTAGGACAATACCCTGCCTTCACATTAGCACCCTTACCCCCCTCCCCACCAAAACAACAACAACAACAACAACAACAAAAACCCAACAGCCTCACTGTCATCAAGTCCATTCTGACTCTACATTGAATTTCTGAGACCTGGTGATGAACACTCCAGCGCCTGACCCGCAGTGCCACCAGCACTCCTTTTCTAAGACGTCAGCAAGTTAGAATTCTCCATGGTTAACTCTTAAGATTTCTGGGAGCAAGAAATCCCCTCTTACTGCTTACGCCTTCTTTAGGTCTCGCCCACCTTATTTCAAGATCTCTGCATAAACCTTTCTTCACCAGTCATATTTTTGCCTCTTTCATCGCTCGTTGAGCGTCTTTAAACTTCCACTAAAGTTTCTCCATTCAGGTAGGAATTTACAGATCTGACTTTGGACCAGAGCATCGCCTGTTCCTGATGAGCAGCCTCCTCCTTTATCTGGGGGTACCTTATTTGTTTACAATCATTTGTCCGTGTATTGACACGTTTCCTGTCCCTGAAGGGAACGGTCCCCAGACAAGAGCCCATTCAAGCCATCTCAGCCCTGCAGTAAGGGCCGCAGACCCAGAGGGGGCAGCAGAGGGAGACTGGCCTCCGAGAGAGATCCTTTCAAACAGCACCCTGTCCTTGGAAGTTGACCTGGTCCCAGCCCTCGGGTGATGCACATGGTTGGTGATAACCGAAAAGGGTCCCTCCAGAGAGGGGCCTCCAGAAAAAAGGCCTGACGATCTACTTCCGGGGGGGAAACCCCCCACAAAAGCCAGCCACTGAAAACTCTGCAGGGTCCATTTCTACTATGATCCTCACGGGGTCTCTCAAGGTTAGAATTCAGGAGAAATGAGGGGTGCTGGGTCCTTCCCAAGAGCTGAAAATCCTTGAAAGCCAAGCAGGAAACGCCAATTTCAAAGTACGCAGGTCCTTGTCAGCTGCATGGCTGACTCCCTTTGACCCCAGTTCCCGAGTGGGCTATCAAGTTCCTCGCCCATGTTCCCTGGAAGCCACCCGCTGGAAGCCACCGTTTCTGGGTGGCGCTGGCATCCTGGGGCCAGGAGACATCCAGAGTGGGGAAGAGACAGTCCCAGGAGGCTTCCCATTTGAAGACGCGTGAACTTGGTGTTTACATGTAACTTAAAAATGGAAACTTCGTATAGGTTGTGTTTCTGTGTGGTGCATCTGCTGGGGCCTATTGTTTATGCATGCTGTAAGTCCTTTGAAATGTGTTAAAAATGCTTCCCACTCATTCTAAAGCGCCTGCCACCCCTGGATTACGACTTTGATGTCACCAATCCTGCTTCAAAGGGCTTCTTTCTGGGCTATTAATCACAGTTTAGCCTCTGAAGATATCGCCAGAGAAAACATTTGGACATCTTTGTGCTAGACTTGCTAAAACTTGGAGATCTTGAGTGTCTTGCAGTATGCACAAACGGGCAGCATCACAGCGCTGTAGTTGCTTACAGAATCCTTCTGCTCCTGAGGGGTAAACACGGCCAACCAAGCTCTTCTCTCCATTCCCTTGGTTCATGGGATTCTGAAAGGCCGTGCACAGTGCGTGGTGGGGAAGGGAGAAGAATGGGAGAGCTGCCCCTGTTAGGCCCTGCACACATCCAAAAGGTCCTAGCCCAGAGAACTGAAGTTCATAGGCAAGTTTTCTTCACATGTTTTCTCACCGTTCATTAGACTCACCAAGTGCTCCCGTCTCAAAGTGGGGAGCTTCCCGGGGCTTGCCTACTGCTGTCTGCTTTGAGAGCTGCACGAGCTGTTTGCAGCAAGTCAGTCAGAGTCCTAATAAAAATAAATCATAGCTAACCTGAAGTGGCACTTAACTGGACTGTTCTCCTCAAGTCATTGAGAAAACAGACTCGAAAAGTTGACTTAGCTGACCTCACGCTCCCCTCTACTCTACCCTCCGACTGTACCTCTACCTCCTCCCTGCAAGTAGCAAAGCTCCTCTCGACCCCTGGACCCCCACTCCCTGCCCTGCTGGTGCACAGACCTCGCCCAGCGTCTCCCTTCACTCGGAAGCATCTTGACTGCCTGTTGTTCTGCTTCCAGCATCTTAACCCACTGCAGTGGTGTCCTTGAGTGTTTAAATCTAAGAGAACTCCCACTGGCATCTTTCTTCTTACATATTGATCTTTTCCGATGGCCGGCAGAGCTCTAGCCCAAGACTTCTTTTGTAGCTATTTTTTGTTTGCTTGTTTATGAAGCTAATGGAAATTCCACCTCTACATGTATCACACTCCATTGGAATTTATGTGAAGGGACTTTTTCATCATCCTGAGACAGTTCCACAATCTTTTTATTCCACTTTACTGTGAACTTTCAGCAGCCTCTTTCTGGAATGGAATGTTTCAAAGTCCAGTTTTCCCACCTCAGAGCAGATTATTTGGGAAATTCAGAAAAAAAAAAAAAAAACGAGAGGGGAGGTCTAGCCCTTGATTTTTCTCTCAATTTCAGTTCTTTCTTCTGACTCTCCCTAGGTAACTTGGCCCAGACAAGAGCCAGGATAACAGCAGCCTCAAGGTCATTGCCTCCACATTTCAGTGCTGGGCGAACCAAGGTGAGTCACAGGCTTGCACCCAAATATGGTCCCTTGGATCAGCCTCGGTGAATGGCACAAGTTGACGTCAACCAGCCGGCTGTTGGGCAGTTGGATAAAGATGTCAAGGGCATTTAGGTCATCCCAGATTAGAAACATGAACCATCATCCTTACAAGCCTGCTCCCAGAAGCACCACACACCGTACTATAGCCTTGGTGGAACAGTGGGTTACACGTTGGGCTAGTAACCCCAGGTCAGCAGTTTGAAACCTGCAGCTGCCCTGAGGGAGAAAGATAAGACCTCTCGCTGCCATTGTTACAGTCTCAGAAACCCCCAGGAGCAGTATGTATGTAGGGGTCCCTGGCTTCTCCCAGAGTCTGAAAAGGGTCATGACACAAAGAGAATTATGACCATTGTGCAGTATTCCCTATCAGCCCCTATTGCTCTTCTTTTTTAATTAGATGTAATTAGCCCCCTGTCTTCCACACTCAGAATACCAGCACGGTGTTACCTGCCACCCTGCACTAGTCAGGCTCTTGCCAAAATGAGAAGTATGTGGCAAAGTAGAAATAATAATAGCAATGAAATGAAAACGACTAGAGATGTGTTTCCACTCAGACAGGAGCTGAGTGGAAAGTTCTAATTTATGAATCTGAAAATATGAAAGGTAACAACCGCCATAAAGAAGATCCCCATCATAGAAGTACATGAAATGAAACTCAGTGTCTTTCGACATGAGGCAAAAATAAGTCAAAATCATGATGAGGTATCACTTCACACACAGGAGGATGTCTATGATAAGAAAATGGTGAAAACCAGTAAGTGCTGGTGAGGGTGTGGAGAAATCGAAACCCGCATACATCGTCATTGATGGCTCACAGCTTGGCAATTCCAAAAAAAGATGAATGAAAGGAGAGACTCAGTTACTTGCGTGCCTGCATCCATTGTGGCTAAAAGGCAGAAAGAACTTGCATGTTCATCAACAGATGAATGGATAAACAAAAATGTCATCTACCCATGTGTGTTAGGCCAGACTGCCTAGAGAAACAGACTCACTGACACTCAGATATGGGTAAGAAAGACCGTTCGATCTAAGGATAACTGGATGTAGAGAAACATCCCAGCCCAGTCCAAATCAAGTTCGTAAGTTAGATACTGGTCCATAAATCCCTCTTCAAACTCACACAGCTATATGCAATGATGGAGAATTCATGAAGATCACAGGCCAGCCGGTAGAGTCTGGTCGTGGAGGCATCACACGGCTCAGGCAGGTCTCCGCCATCTGACTCACCAATAGGAAGGTGAAACACAGACAGAAAGGAAGTTTCTAGGATCCTCCTTATGAGAAGACCACGCCCACTGGGAGGTACCATCAGACTGTGATCTAATTCACAGACTAGACTTCACCCATATCTTCTTTGTGTGTGTGTGTGTGTGTGTGTGTGTGTGTGTGTGTGTGTTTTTTGGGCATCACTGCTCTCCGGTGTTGGGAGTAGGAGGCCCAGCCCCACGGCTGGAATTGAACCTCCGTCCCAGTGGGCCGCAGTCCTGTGCACAACCACTACGCCACCGGGACTCAGCCCCACCCATATCTTCTTAAGGGTACCATATTGGCACGCAAAAAAAAAAAAAAAATACCCTAACTATCACACCAAGCAATAGAATATTATTCTGCCATAGTGAGAAATGAAGTTCTTATTTACAATGGCTTCCGATATTTCCAGGGAAAATGGAATGAAAAGGTAATGGGTTGCCTTGGTGTTGTGCTGTGCGGAGACAGCTTTGTAAATCTGAGACTGAAACGCTGCCTGACTGAGGTTGGTGCAGTGCAGAGACCCTTGAATGAAGCTGCTATCACCCAGTCTGACCAGGAGGCAAGATCTTCAACTGAGGACTTGGGGGATAAGAAGGAGATACATCAAACTCAAAGTCATTGGCTAGGTGAGCAGTGAGATCCACTTCAAGATGAAAATGACAAGAAATCGCCAGAAATTCGGAAAATCACACTGTCAAAGGTGGAAAGTTCCAACGAGTTCACTCAGGTTTCTCTGGGAAGCTCAGAGAATTGCTGATAATGATAATCCTACTCCCAAAAGACCAGAGGTGGAGGAAGAAGGTGTAATGTAAGTTTATCAGGAACAAAGGCCGGTGACAACAGGAAGTGGTGGTCATTAAACACGTTAGGTATTTCTTTTTGTAATGCAGCATTCAAAGTAAAATTGAAAACTGATGCCTCTCTTTAAAATAGCTGGTATTTTGGATTCTAGTGATTTCTATTGTGCTGATTTGGGGTGATAAGCCTTATTCCTTCATGAAGCCCCCTTCCTCTTAAAAGTGACTTGTCTGTACAGAGAGGTCACCTTCTACTCACGCCCCCTCCCCCCCAAAAAACACCACAAACAAAACTCACTGTCATGGAGTGCACTCTGATCCATTGCAATCCTATAGGACAGACTAGAGCTGTCCCTATGAGTTTCTGAGACTGTAACTCTTTATAGGTGTCCACGCCTTATCTTTCTTCCAAGGAGAAGAGCAGCTGGTGATTTGGAACTGCTGACCTTGGGATCAGCAGCCCAACGGGTATCCATTATGCCAGGACTGTGCATTTTCAGGCTTGTGAAATAAATAAGCACAACCAGTACAGCAGTCACGATGACTCGTCAATTGGCCCTGAAGTTCTAGCACTTGACGATTTCCCTCCTACCCTTTGACTTTCGGTGAGAGATGGAAGGTTTTGAGAACTCATCTGTGGGGAGAAATAACCTTTCCTTAACTGGAGGCTCCTTTGAAGACCCCAGAGTCTGGACCACAAGAGGAAGAATATTCTGTGGAAGTCATGATGACAGCTGGTGAGAATAATGACTAAGATATAATGACTTTGAAGTAATGACCCCGAAGATGTCTTCACCAAAGAAACAAAGCATTTCAAGCTTAAAATAAAACTCTTGTGCAGGAAGATTCCAGGAAGTTTTCAATTTCGTTAGACATTAATAAAGCTATTCATGCAGAAGTGTCTACAACAGAACACTGCTCTTTTTAATTTTATTTGTACTTTTTGGCCTGGAATATGAGTTTTAAATAGACAGTGTTCATACCAGCTTTGTTAAAATAAACAAAGGATTTGTAAAAACTGTGAAAAAGAAAGAATGGAATCTTCCACTAACTTTTTGAAAGCCCCCATGTAAATGCTACACTACAAATAGACCTTGAAAGCTCTGTGCTAAGTTAAATAAACCAGACACACAAAAAAATCAAGATATTATATGCTCAGATCCTCTTTACATGAAGCCTCTAGAACAGGTAAATATTTAGAGATAGAAAGTGGGCTCGTGGTTACTCTGGGCTGGAGAAAGATGACATTGTCTACTTCTATAAAGACTCACAGTCGAGGCTGAGCCTCGTGCCGTTTAAGTGGTCGAGTGCGGGACTGTGGCCCGCGGGCTTGGTGGTTCAAATACAGCGGTGGCTCTCTGGAGCAGCACTGGGTAGCTCCTACCACCACCAAAGGGCAGTGTGCCCCCCAAAAAAAGACTCACAGTCTCAGAAACCTGATGTCGTGTTGGTATGAACTGGGCTAGGGTTTATGAGTTGGAGTAGAAAAGGTGGTTTGTTGCATGCAGAGTTTCTGTTTGGAGTGATTTGACTCAGTTTTGAAAACTCATAGTGGTGATGGTTTTGCAACATAGTGAGTATGATTGTACACTCGAAACTAGTTAGAATAGCAGATTTTATGCTGTGTATATTTTATACATACACACACACACACCCGACATCAACTCCTCTCTGCTTTGTCCAAGATAAAACACTGGAAAGGCCTGGGATGAAGCTGGTCTCTCCCCGCACATTGAGCAGTGCTGCATCAAGCCTGGCTCGGCCTTGTTTTCCATCCAGTGCTTCAAAGGAGAGTAATGTAATAGAGTTTTTCTTTCCCTGAAGGAGTGGAAGGATCACTTGAGAGCAGTAAAAATTCTTGACAAAAGGCCTTGTCAGGAAGATAATGGGGATAAGCATTTCTGAGCTTCCAGGATGTAAATAGTGAGCACCAAGACTGAGGCGGGGGGTGGGTAGGAGTCTTCACATTTTCATTTATTGCTGAAACCGATGTGGTTTATGGGACGTTGAGTCAATGTCTTTATCCTAGGGTAAATTTAGTAGATGGATGGGGTGACTCTTTTTAATATCATGCTTCAAGACATACTTTATAAGATAACAAACCATGTAGAGAGGCAGTATATCATGTAAAAGAAGGGCAAGTTTAGACTCAGACAGACTGGGTTCAAATCTAGGCATGGCCATTTACTAACTGTAAGACTCTGGGGAATGCACCTAAAATCTCTATGCTTTACCGTCTTCATTTATAGAATATGAATGATAATACTCCCTGCCCAGTGGTGGGATTCAAATATTAACAATCAGTTTGCTGCCCTAATGACCATTTTAAATGTTTTGACTGAGCCCTTGTGGCACAGTGGTTGTGTGCAGGACTGTGGCCCACAGGATTGACGGTTCAAATCCAGCCACAGCTCTCCAAAAGGAAGGCTGGGTCTCCTACTCCCACCAGAGGACAGTGATGCCCCCCCCAATAAAAGATATACCAAAGGATACTTTATTATTTCATACAGTTAACACTTAAATAAGAACAATAAGAGGTACACAAAACTAGATTGTTGTGTTTTAAAATATTAATGAAATATGTTAAATAATAACTGACAAAAATTATATAACTGTTAAGATAGTTCTATATTGCTTCTTGATTGGCATCCTCATTTGCAGCATTCTCTGATTTTTTTAAATCATTTTTGAGGGGCTCGTACAACTCTTATCATAATCCAGCCATTGTGTCAAGCACATTTGTACATTTGTTGACATCCTTCTCAAAACGTTTTCTTTCTACTTGAACCCTTGGTATCAGCTCCTCATTTTTTCCTCCCTCCCAGTCCCCCCTCACAAACCTTTGATAATTTATAAATTATTGCTAATTTGTCATGTCTTACACACTATCTGACGTCTCCTTTCACCCACTTTTCCACTGTCCATCCCCCAGGGAGGGGATTATATGTAGCTCCTGGTGATCGGTTCTTCCTTTCTACCTCACCTTACCCTTACCCTCCTGGTATCGCTCCTCTCATTATAGGTCCCAGGGGCTTATCTGTCCTGGATTCCCTGTGTTGCCAGTTCATATCTGTACCAGTGTCTACCCACTAGTCTAGTTGGATTTTTAAGGTAGAATTGGGATCATGATAGTGGGTGATGTGGGGGGCAATACTCTTTGATTTTATCTGAGCACCATCAGCTGTGTGATTTTTCCCCCCTAACCATCTTTTCATGAACATGATCCTATTCGTTTAGAGGTAGGCTGACTAGACAACAGATAATGAGTATAAGCACTTCTGACTTTTCAGGATGTAATAAGGAAGACAGATTCTTATTGAACAAATAGTTATATGGCCATAAAAAAAATGAGAACACCCATTTATAGTTTTCCAGTTCCAGAGGGATTACGGAGAAACGATGTTTCATCTTTGTTTGCGTAGACTTTTATTAAGTTATAGATAGTTCAGGAGAAAAGAGCAAATGATTTCTTTTATCTAGAAAACAGAACATTAAAACATCAGTAATATCCACCCACGCAAAACCCATAATGATCTTTTAGTCCACTCAGCCCTGTAATTAATTTCCATTCCATTTCTCCAGGATCAGCGATCATGAACCCATCAACTTCTCCATAAGAATTCTGGAAACTTTGATTCAGTCCAGTGCCATGCCATTTAGAAGTCTGTGTCCAAATGTCTGGCAATATAATATAATATAATATAATATAAATATATATATATATATATATATATATATATATATTAAATGTGTCCCTTTTGGTGAAAAGGAGCCATGATGGCAGAGTGGTTTATCCATTGAGCTTTTAAGTCCTAGGTCAGTTCAAATCCACCAGCCACTCTGAGGGGGGAAAGGAAGCTGTCTGCCTCTGAGACAATGTCCAGCCTCAGCTTCTCTTTAAGAGTCACTGTGAGGGGCTGAGCCTCGGTGGCGTAGTGGTTGTGCGCGGGACTGCGGCCCACTGGGACGGAGGTTCAATTCCAGCAGTGGGGCTGGGCCTCCTACTCCCACCACCAGAGAGCAGTGATGCCCACCCCCCCCCAAAAAAAAAGAGTCACTGTGAGTCAGAAGTGACTCAATGGTGGAGGGTTTGGTGAAGGAGTCCTACCGGGGCTGTGGGTAAGCACTTGGCTGCTGACCAGAAGATCAGTGGTTCAAAGCCTGGATTTGAACCAGCTGTGGTGTCTGATTCCATTTGCTCGGTCCCACAGAGGCCCACAGGGTTGGAATCGACTGAACCATACTGGGTTTCATTTTTTGGTGGAAAAATTCTGGTCTGAGGCATATTTCAGGAACTTTCAGGGCATCAAAGTAACTGCTATCTTCTAATGAGAGGAATAAAAAATATCCAGGGTTCATTCATCACTACGAATAATGCATATAAGCGAAAAATGAGCCTTTGTCAAAAACGAATGCAGCGCAAAATGATCAAACCAAACTCTACCATTGAGTCACTTCTGATTCCGAGCAACCTCATAGGACACAGTAGAACTCCCCTTGTGGGTTCCGTGAGCCTAACTCTTTCTGGGAGCAGAATGCCGCGTCTTCCTCCCAGAGAGCAGCTAGTAGTTTCAAAATGTTGACTTTGAGGTTAGCAGTCAACTGCATAACCCAATCCTCTACCACAGCTTCTTAAATTGAACAGGTATGAAGTAATTCGCTAGCTTAGGTGCCTTTTGGGGGGAGAGTCAATAGACTGCGGAATCAGTTCTGGGGAGGGTCAGACATCTACAGGAAATGGAAACTAACCACATTTCCATTTGCTGCTTTGGAACGTTGGCCTTGTGTAGTCAGACGAATACTAACCAAGTCAAAACAATTGCGTTTCGGTCACGAGCCCCAGGACTGTGCCCCCAAGGTTCCTTCAGATCAGCCATAACTAAATCAGCTCATGAAGACTGTATCTTGAGTTAGGGAGTAGCCTGCTCAACTTTTTTGGTCTTGTATGGGGGGATTGCTTTTGGAATTCCAGTGAAAGTTTGCTGCAGTTATAGGTTTGATGGATCGAGAAAGGCAGCTTCTTTTTCTTTTCCGTTCCTTGTTCGAAATTCCCTTGTAGATCACCAAGTCAACCATTGAGTCCGGTCCAAGTACTGAGTCCGTTCCAACTCATAACCACCCTGTGTCATTTCCAAAGCCATAAATCTTAATGGGAGAAGTAGCTTCACCTTTCTCCCAAGGAGTGACTGGTGGCTTTGAACCACTGACCTTGTGGTAAGCAGTCCAGTGTTTACCCAACAGCACAACCACGGCTTCCTTGGCCATCTGAAGAACTTTCTAATTCCTAAATCCGAGACTATCTTGAGAGCATAGAACTTATTCTGTAAAACACAACACTAAAATATAGGCAACGAACTACAAGCATTTAGTCAGCTTGTAGAGGGTTAGCATTTGTCAGGTTCTTTATAGAAAAGAACCAGGTTTTGATGTGGGTCCCAGGAATATTGATGTATTTTACTTCGAGGACAGCAATGTCAAAGGTACTGACACTGGGAGTTTGGACAGGGCGCCCACCAGCTAGGAGCTCACTCTGTCCATACTGGCCTCACAACAAGGGGAGTTCATCATGGTGCTTTACCTGTCTTTATTTTCTTTCATCAAATTTAATGCAAGGAACACAGTGATCTTGAACACAGTACTTTTTCTATCTTTTTATTTAATTGTGCCTCAGCAGACTGTTCATCAAGAATCTTCTGGTCACTAAACTGTGAAGTTCTAAACAGGGGTTGCTGTGTGTTTTGGGAGGGAAAGTGTGGCTAAGTCCATCGATGCCTACTTATATAATCATATGGATGTGCTTGTCTGTTGCTGTTGCTCAGTGACTCAGAATCTAAGGGCCTGGCATTCAGTGGTTAATTTAAATAGACAGATAAAAGGAACTCAGAAGAGTACTGTTCAAAAAAAGAGATACTTGGGGTTCAAATCCAGCAGTGGCTTTCAGGAGCAGCACTGGGTAGCACCCGCAACCACCAGAGGAAGTGATGCCAAAAAAAAAAAAAAAGCAAGAGATACTTCTTCAAGAAGGCTCTCTGAATAGAAAAAGAAGTGGTAGAGAAATTCTCCCAAATCACAACAGCAACATACGAGTGTCCATGTGAAGGATAAAGCCAGGGGAAAGAAAATACAGAGAGGAAAGGAAGAATAAAACTCAGAACTTATAATTTAGTTAAAAAAATACTATTTCTTAGTGCTTTTTTTTGGTTTGCATATTTTTTATTTGAAAATGTTTTCAAACAAAGAAATGAAATTTTAGTGACACTGCATGAGTTTATTATAAAAGAGAGACGTGGAGGTTATTTACCTGATGACAGATTTCAGAACTTCAGTGGAATGGGCAGCTTCACATGGTGCCACTTCAAGAGGGGCTTTCTCTCGTCCACATACTCCCCAAGAATGTCACCATCTCCAAATAAGAAATAATCCCTATCATCTAGAAGTACTCTAGTGCCTCCATCTTCAGGGAGAAGAACTTCATCTCCAATTTTCACACCGTGCTTTTATAACAAATGACTTCATCAAACAGAAGCTTATTTTCTCAACTCCATCGCCACGCCGAATGATTAGGTTTGGGACCCACCTTACGACAGCAATGAGGAGTGCGTGCAGCGGCGTAGTGGAGAACAAGTTGTACTGCTCATCTCAAGGTCAGCAGTTTGAAACCATCAGCTGCTCTCTGAGAGAATGACTAGACTTTCTACTCCTGCAGAGACTTACACTCTCATAAACCAAGTTGGGGAGGGGGGAGTTCTACCCCGATCCATCAGGTCCTTATGTGTTCGAATTGACTAGATGGCAGTGAGTTTGACTTTTCATTAACACAGTATGACATCATTCACATGACAAAAGCAAATCCTATTCCCAAGTGAGATCACCTTCTCAGGCAAAACTCCTCCAGATAAAGGGGCTAGGAATCCAACATCTACTCTGGGGTGGGGGCACACCCCATCCACCAGGTGGGTCTCGTGAGGGCAGTGACTTCCATATGAAGCCCTCATACTATGGGTCCAATAATACCATCTTTGCAGATGGGGCGGGGCTGTTTTTTTTTTTGGGGGGGGGTTATCACTGCCCTCTGGTGGGAGTGGGAGGCCCCATCTTGCTCCTGGAGAGCTGCTGCTGGATTTGAACCGGCAAACCAGTGGGCCACCAGTCCCACACTCAATCACTATGCCACTTTCTTGGTTTTATTTGACTTTTCCAATGTATGAGCAGTCTTCCCTTGAAACGCACAGTTTTCACTTCCTCCCTCCTCATGAAAAAGAAAAAGTCGGCCCTACAAACTGGCGTTCCATTGCTTGAGGGGCAGATAAATTGACTGATGGCTCCACCACGCCTTACTCCTGCACTGCCCGGTTAAGTCTCTTCTCTGGGGCTACTGTTAAGGTCTTGTTTCCAGTTTATGAAAGCTGAGTTCCATGCTCATCCCCCTTCTGTCGTGACCCTTTCTCTACTTGATCCAATGCAAGCGTTTCCCTTCTAGCACCCTCAAAATCCCTCCAGGTCAGCTTCTTTATCCCCGCGAAGCCCCCCTTTTTCCCACCTTTGTTGAGCAAGCCGGCAGACATCCTCGCCCCTCCGGGAGGGGGCTGCCCGGACAGCAGCCCACCGAGCAGAACACACGCGCTGACAGCGGCGTCTTCCAGTTCAAAGGTTCCCGCTCCCTACCCCTGCCACCTGTGCGGAGCAGATGGGAAGCTGCCACGGCTGAAATGGAGATGTGGTGCTGAAATGGCACGCAGGCAATTCTGAAAGCCAAATAACTTAGTCAGTGCCGGAGCGGGCTGTTATCACGGAGTTACAATTACACAACGGGGGCTGCTTGCAATTGATACCTGCGATTGTTTTCATTCATAAATCCCCCGAAGTCCCGCCCAGGTGGTCGGGATGGATGATTTGGAACAGGTGTGTCCTCCTGGGATTCCCCGAGGGAGTTGTTTTTCAGGCTCCCACCTGCAGAAAACACGTGGGAACTGGGAGAGGCGGTCCGTGTGTTGCAGACCCAGGTCTGGCTGTTTGGATGGTGGCTGGCACAAGCTTAATTCCGGAGAGGATGTGTGTGTGTGTGGGGGGGGGGGGGTGTTGAACAACTGGGGCTTTACGATTACCCAACCTCGTGGGCCCTGCGGTATTTCTCTTAAGAAATAGTTTGTTTTCCTGTGACATTATTGGAGGACTAACAGGGGTCCATTAGGATATGGAGACCTAGGAAAATCACGCTGATGGGGTCTTCACTCAGAACCCACAGTACTTCATAGAGTGAAATCATGTTGTTAAAATGGTGAGTCTTTCCTCTCTGCGCTATGTCTCCATGACACACACGACTGGGCCCCTTTAGGACTGGTCCTTCTAGATGGGGGACAATCCAGAGAGTGGCCTCAGTTTCCTGTGACCTCAAACGACTTCTGTTGCCTGTTCTTCCCAGGTGGACACTCTGGAGGTGATACGACATCCGGAAGAAACCACCAACATGAAGAGGCAAACCATGGCTTCCTACTTCCGGGTAAAGGTTCCTCTTGGTCTGTAGTCTGCTTCCTTCCAACAAAGGACTCCCCAAACCCTTCCACAAAAGGGGCAGTATAACAGAGTCAAGGAAACCCAGGCAAGGAATGAAAGTCAGTGAAGGGAACTGGGGTTGGGTAAGTGGCAGGAAGAGAACATTATATTAGGGAAGCTACCTCTGAATAATGTGTCCGCTGGTCTCCGAAAGTTCTGATCAGATCTTAAATGTCTATAGAGGCTCCTATCTGCCAAGAGGCTCACAGGCCTGTCCATTGAATCTGCTGATTCTTAGTCCTCCGGTTCCTGGAGTCAGCCAATTTTCTAGGACATTCAAGAGTAGCTAATAACATCCCAGAAGGTGGCTTATCAAGCTTCAGCTACTAAGAGAATCTGTCTTGGCATCAACTTAGATTCTGCCCCCCCCCCCTCCAAAATTGAGATGCCCTCTTACAAGACTTTACCTAGGCCGTTATTTTCCTTCCCCATGCCCCTAGTTCCAGATATTTCACTTGATAAAATGACACTTTTGAATGAAAAGATTGTCTGGAGAAGTCTCTGTAAAATATACCCCCCCAGGAAAGAGAGGACACTTGTGCCAATTTGCACAGATATGTCTATCTTCAAGTCACTCAGAGATCAGAGAGGACACTTGTGTCAATTTGCACAGATATGTCTATCTTCAAGTCACTCAGAGATCATCTACCAAGGAAGCTAAGTGCCAGCAGCATGATGGTGGTGATGCCATTTGACTAAAACCGGGACTGGTCTCAGGGAGCAGCAGAATAAGGCAGGAATGTGGGATTAGCACAAGAAGGTGCTTAGCAGGAACCCGAGGTCAGCCTAGTAGGAATCTGGGACATGAGCTGATGGAGCCAAGCAGCCAAAGGGCCAGGATCTGGAAAGAAGTCTCTTGAAAAACTCTCTGGTGGAAGAAAGATTTAAAGTCAAGGAGCCCTTTTCAGCTATGCATCAGAGCCCAGTGAGAGTTGGGCTCAGCCTATGAATTGCAAGGTCCCCAGAGACCTTTGAGTCCACCCTATGCAACCTGGGTGTTCATGGCATTTGTGGTTGCTACTTCTTTCCTATATTGTGACCCACTCTGATCTGTCTCCCAGGTTAGAGACTCCTTCATTTTCCTAGTTACCCTTGGTGTCTTTGGCTTCTTCGCGAGAGTTGGACGCTTTGATTGACACTGCCATCCTCAAGGTCCATCTCCCCATCAGCAGAAAATCCTCTGCCTGTAGCTCTTCGGGCAGACGACAATCAGTTTGAATCCTTGAAGTAAAGTTTGGAGGTATACCAGTAGGTCTCTCAATGTTAAAGCTGAAAAATAAGGAACACTGGCAAACTGAGAACTCAATTTTTGCTCAATAGGAGGTGTCCTTATGAAAGAATGAAACTGATTTTCTATGTGGCTTGTAGCTCTTGAAGGAAGACTTAATGAGTTCAAAAAATGGATGATCCTAAGAGACAATTGAGGTCCCACCCCCATCCCATACAAGCCCCCACCTGGTTTTCTGTGTCCTCTTGTGTTATGAGAGCCCCTTACTGGTCTCTCTCAGAATGTATCAGTTGATCATCAGCGTTTAAGTTTTTATCTTTCTTTATGGTTCCCTTTTATGTTTCAAACAAAACAAAACAAATTCATTGTCATGGAGTCATTTCTAACTTACAGCAACCCAGCAGGACAGGGTGGAGCTGCCCCTGCAGGTTTCTGGGGCTGTAATTCTGTATGGGAATAGAGTTTCATCTTGCTGGCGGCCCCATTAGAACTGGTATCATGAGGAATTGCTTAGACTTTCTGATGGTTCTTGAGTTGAAGAAGCAACCAACCTCTGATCTGAAAGCCGTGGTATTCTCAAGCCTAGGAACAGTTTGGAGACAGAGGCTTGGAAGACCAGAGATAAGCACTCTGGTTCTGGTGGAAGAGCTGTGGGGTAGCGGGGAGTGTGTTCTTAGACTCCTAACTTCCTGCTTCATGGGATATTGCTAATACAACGAATGAGTAAAAGGATTCCTGGTGGCAATGGTGGGTTACACACCGGGCTGCCAGCAAGGTCAGCAGTTTGAAACCACCAGCTTCTCTGCAGAAGAAAGATGAGGCTCACTCCTCCTGTAAAGATTTAGTCTTGAGAACCCACAAGGGCAGTTCCCCTCAGTCATAGGAGATCACTAGGAGTCAGAATGACTCAACCGCAGTGAGTTTTTCAGGTTTGCTAATATCTAAAGGACGCACTTACATCATTGGCCAGCTATACATCTAGCCAGAACCAATATTGTTGTCACCTCCTATCATGTCTTCCCTGTCCAACAAAGAGCTCCATGAGCCCTTCACAGGCAGGCCTGGTTTATGAATACCTGCAGGGACAGCTCCACTAGTCAGAGGAGACTCACAGAGAGTTTTTATGGCATTGTGGAGGAGTCCCTGGGTGAGGCAGAAAGTGAAGTGTGCTCCATGGCTAACCGAAAGATTGGAGATTTAAGACTGGCCGGAAGTGCGTCTGAAGAAAGGTCTGGCGATTGGCTTCCCCCACCCCAAGCAATCCCAGGTCTGCTGGTCCAGGTGGCGTTGCCGTGAGCCAGGGCGCCCTCCATGGCAACAACGAGGTGGCTGCTCGGCGGCAACTTTGCCTCACATGCTGTCTTTTCTCCTGGTAGTATTCGCTGATGGACCTGCTCTCCAAAATGGTGGTGGGGCAGCCTCACTTTGTGCGCTGCATCAAGCCCAACGACGATCGGGAGTCCCTGAAGTTCTGCAGAGAGCGAGTCCTGACCCAGCTCCGCGCCACGGGCATCCTGGAGACGGCCAGCATCCGCCGGCAGGGCTATTCCCATCGCATCCTCTTTGAAGAGTTCGTGAAAAGGTCAGACTGCATCTTTGACGTAGGCTGTGTTGTAGGTAGCTTTATCCTGGCCTTCCCTGTTCCCCGGGATCGCTGCCCTCATCCCATTCCTGACCACTCCTCAGGTACCATTTCTTCCTTGATTTTTTTTTTAAAGTGCACTTTTGGCTTGGAGTCCTGGTGGCAGAGCGGGTTGGGCTGCAACCCAGAAGGTTGGCAGTTCACATCACCAGCTGCCCCACGTGAGAAAGGATGGACTTCCTCTGCCGTAAAGAGCTGCAGTCTCAGGAAACAGCCACCCCCCCACAGGCAGTTTTACCCTGTCCGCTGTGAGTCAGCTTCAGCTCAGTGGGGTGGGTTCATTTTGCTGTGTTTTTCCCTAGCTACAACTGCAGGCGTCTGGAGGAATTAAGGCAATGAAACCGAAGCTTTGTCACCTGGGGGTTGCAACCGCACAGGGAGGGGAGGCAGGGGTCGAAACATTTGGCAAACAGGAAGGACTTTCTGAATGCTCAACCACCCCAAAGTCAAGATCAAGCGTGCCATAAACCCGAGGTGTTTCCGGCGGCTTTGAGCCCGAGTTTACATCCTGTGATTCACTTCAGCCTTGGGCTGCTCACACACGTGCACCGGTAGTAAAAAAAAAAAAAAAAATCATCAATGTTAGAAGTTGTGTTTAGCAATCGTATCAGAACCTGCTGGTGTGGTGGGTCCTGGCTGCACTGTGAGCTGCAGGGCCGGCCCTTTGTAACCCCCAGCAGCCCTTCGGGCTGGTGAGCAGTCACAGCCTTGGAAACCCACAGGGGTCCCCAGGCGTCAGCACTGACTTCATAGCACTGAATTTGGCTTGCTTGTTTTTAATCAAATACTATCAATAGCATGAAAACCCATGTTTGCTTTGTAGGCTCATTTTATAGACCTAGCTACCCTGGGTGAAATTTTCTCAGGTGGAAAAGGGTCTCAAGTGAAAACAATTTAAGAAACCCCAGTCTACACTACAGATACTTATACGTTCCTCTATCCATCTAGAGATATTTATATGTCTTATAAGGGGAATTCAAAGACTTTGTGGCAAAAGGAAATGAAAAGCTACTGGCATTTTTCCACAGACTTTTTGAACCCCGCTCACGTTAAGTGCCGTCATGTCAGGACCGACTCGTGGCGACCCTATATACAGTGGCATGAACCACCATCCGGTCGGATCTTGGCCATCTGCACAGTTTGAGTCCATCGTTGCAGTCACTATGGCAACCCATCTCGTCGAGGACCTGCTTCTATTCCACTGTCCCTCGACCCACAGGACGCCCTTGGCCAGGGACCGGTCTCTCCTACGAACATGTCATTGCCCTTGCTTCTAAGGAGCACTCTGGCTGTACTTTTTCCAAGACAGGATTACTTATCCTTTGGGCAGTCAACAGTCTTTGCTGGCACTATAATTCAAGAGCCTGGATTCTTCTCCCATCTTCCTTACTCCTGGTGCAACTTTCACATGCATATGAGGTGGTTGAAAAAACTATAGCTTGGGTCAGTGCCCCTTAAATCTCCAAGTAGCGTCCTGGCTTTTTGACACTTTAAAGAGGTCTTGTGTAGCAGATCTACCCACTGCAGTCAGTGCACGTTCTCAGGTCTTACATTCTCCAGACTGTCAATTGGTAAGATGAAAGTCTCCCTCTCTTAGTGCCTCCAAATTCTGGAGAGAGAAACTGCATCCAAGCACCCAGTGCTCTGCTCCAGGGTCTGGCACAATACAATACAGCAGCTCACATTTCCATCACCCTGTTCCAAAATGGTTAACTCATTTGATCTATAGATCAGTGCTATCTGGTAGGCTCTATTACTATCCCACTTTGGAGGTGAGGAAATCAACACAAAGAGAAGTTTAAATGACTTCCCCCAAAGGCCCATGCTAGCAAGTGGTAAAGCTGAGATTTGAACCCAGGCAGTCTGGGTTCACGATCCACATTTTTGGTCCTCTCAGCGCACTGCTTTTGCAGTCAGCGTTTACTGAAATAAACGTCTGTGGAGCCTTCTAAACCCAGAAATTGTCTTGACGTATGAATTCATAGGTTAACTGCACCTTCCCGGATGCTTTGAACATACAGATGATGATGGGGAGAACTTTCAAAGAACTTTCTGCCCCAAACCCCCAAAAGCAACAACAAGAACAACAAATTACTGAAAAGCATTGATGTCAGAGACTGTACAGAGAAGAAAATTAAATTCTTGATGAAGTCGATGTCACCCATCAGGTTTCTTCTGGTTCTTTTTCACCTCTATTACAATGTAAATATGCCCAAAGTCACTTTTGCAATGTGTTCTCAAGAAAGGAAAAACTCACTGCCATGGAATCTGTACCAACTCCTAGCGACACTGTGGGTCATTGTAAAACTGACCCCTGTGTGTTTTCGGGAACTAACTCTTGAGGAGAGTAAGAAAGCCCCGTCTTTTTCCCATGGAGCGGCAGGTTGGAAAAACTGACTCTGAGGCTGGCAGCTCAACATGGAACCACCATGCCCACCGGGCTTCTTGTGGGAAGACTAGCTCCTAAACGCAGTCACTTGGTCCATCACTTGATGGACCTCCAAACTTCACCGCCTTTCAGGAAAAAAGGAAAGGCACATGCCCACCAAAATTTTGCAAAGAAATTTGAAACAATGAAAATAATAGGAACGTGTTTTTTTTTAAGAAGAAATGTTTTTAAGCAATGCTTTTTCATAGTCTTTGCGCTCCTTTTTTCCCCCTCTTAAATTTGGAGGTGGAACAAGGCGGTGGTGGGGGAGGGGGTTGGAGATGATTGTAGCCCACGGAGGTGACTAGTGGCTATTTTTAGCCACTAAGTGTTGAATACATCAAAATATTTAAGAAAGCAGGTCAAATGCTAACCAGATTGGCATGTCTTTGTTCGAAGTCAGAAAGCCATTAGGCAAGTATGAACAGCACTTTTGAAATGTCAGTAAATCTGAAAGTATCAAAGATTTTCTGAGCCAGCAAGTTAATTGGTAGTTTGATCCTTTTGAGCGCCTTAACAACAGAATGGATGAGCTAGCAGTTTTCCCCCTTGATGTTTTTAAACAAATAGGGGCGCCTCTTATCTGACTATTTAAGGGTGCTGTTTTGTAAACTCTTAGCAGGAAATGTGCAAAGGAAATACTCAGAGGTGGGGAATGGAGTCATTCAAGGTGTCTCAGATAGAAGTAAATAAAAGATAAAGTCATTAATGTTACTCTGACCTTTCTGTGTTTTCTGATCTATAGTACTGAAACCCTGACTTGAATACCTGGAAAGTCACATTCTTAGGATCATGTTGTTGGGCTCCAGAAAGGTGAGGGGCTTTTCAACTCCTCTATTCACTGCCCCTGCGTCAGTGGTGAATCACAGCAAAACCCTCTAGGACAGGGTAGAACTGCCCCCTTGAGTTTCTGAGACTAACACTCTTTAGGGGAGTAGAAAGGCCCATCTTTCTCTCTGAGTGTGGTTGGTGGTTTCAAACTGCTGATGTTATGGTGGGCAGCCTAACCCATAACTCCTAGTCACTCCCAAGTCTGTAGAGTGGCAAACCTAAAATACTCCCTTGTGCCCGTAATCTTTCAATTTTCTGGCAAGTGGGTCTTGAAAGTGTCCTTCTTTATCCTCCATTCTTGGAGCCTTTGAGGCAGGGGGGAACCCTTACAGCATCTCATAGATGGGGCCAGGTGGGATGGAAGTTTCCCTGTGCTCAGGTAGATAGGAAAGAGGCTACTTGGTCATGCTGAATAAGTAGCTAAAACCTCGTAGAAGCTGCGTTGTTGAGAGGCATCATTGACATTAACTGTGAACACTTACTGTCTTTGTGGCCAACAGATGGATGTGTGGTTATGCAGAAGGTCCACACTGGGGTGGACATTTATGACTGCATGGATAGTAATGTGTTCTGGCAAGTAGCTAAAGGACAGAACAGCAAATTCAGTTCAAAGTCGAGCCAACTGTCTAGTAAGCTAACATAGTTAACTGTGCAGTGTTGTAAGAAGACCTGGATTTTCATTTCCTATTTAGCATTGGCACGTAATCTGATATTTCTGTAAAAGATAGTTTCTTATCTTCATGACAAGGAACTAGGAATGGAATACAAAGCACTCACCTGCTATACATTTTCAGGAACTGCATGTAGATCCCCGGACTTTACTCAGCCTCTAAGTCTTCCAGAAAGATTGGCCTGCTCCCCTTAGAGCTCGCAGGATGGGAGACCTGCATGGCTCATACTAGCTAGGACATCAAGGTCTGTGGAAGTGCTCTCCCCAGCATCTTTGGATCGTTGGATTCTTCTCGTGGTGACATGGAGAGCTGTGGTATTCTGGCATCTCCTGCTGCTCATCCTCCCTTGTATTCATTCTCCTTTCTGTTTCACACCCTCTCCTCCAGAAACCTCGGTACCGCCTTTGACATCTCTCTCCCTCACTTCCTTCAAACCCTTCAACATTGAGTCCTGATGATTTTATCTGCTGGAGTTTCTCAACAAGGTTCCTTTGGAAGTGTCCTATTACTTCTCCCAGGTCTTTCGCTGGTATTGATTCTTCTTTTGTTTAAGTGATAGAAAAAGGAGGAGCTAATTCATATCTATCTATCTATCTATCTATCAATTTTCCTCTTTTAAAGTATGTATTTCACAATTTCTTTTATATATATGCAGGGCTATAGAACATACCACTCTTCTAACTGGAGTACATTTTCATCATGCTCAAAAGAAACACAAAGCCTACTGGCAGTTGGTATCTTTTCCTCTCTCCCCGTCCAGCCCTCTTGTTGTTCAGTGCAGCCAAGCAGGCTCTGACTCAGTGACGCCGTGTCCCACTGCTTGAACCACCGTCCAGCCCTGTGCCATCCTCACAACTGCTCTCATTGCTGGACCTATTGTTGCAGCCACTATGTCCATCCCTCTTCTCGAGAACTTCCTTGCTGTCCCGTCTCTCCGCTTTACCAAGCATGATATCCTTCTCCAGGGATTGGTCTCTCCTGACAATATGTCCAAAGGACCTGAGCTGAGGTCTCTCTCCTTGCTTAGTCTTAGACATCCACCGATCTATTGGCTGTTGCTACAGAGCTCCCGCTTCATTTCTTATGAATGGAATGAAATAATGGGAAGCCTCTTGTGTCTAGCTTCATTCACGTAGCATGCTGTTTTCCAGGTTTACGGTATCATCTCTGTGGTAGCATGTATCGGTGCCTCATCCCTTCCTGTGGCCTAAAAATGTTGTGTTCTATGATGCAGTACAGTGAATTATTTGATTTGGCCTTCCTAGTTATCATCTGTAAAACTCCCAAAAAATGACGAGGTAGGACTTTGCAAATGTGAGGTGCATGTGGCCCACCAATGAGACGGGAAAGCTTGTAAATAAGGTATATGATTCCCTTGTGAGGTGGGGCTATGTAAATAAAACACAGGGGGACTCTTGCATGAGATTGGTTATTTTGACCATCCTGATATGCTTGAAATGAGCCATCCCAGAGGCAGAAAGAGGGCTCTACTACCATCTAGAAAGAAGCCAGGAGTGGAGCACATCCTTCGGAGCCCAGATCTCTGCACAGACCCTCCATGATCTAGAAGACAGGAGACCATGACACTGGATACAGCGAGCAACAGGAAGCAGCGGTGGCAGAGAAGCAGCCACGGCGGAGGCAGCAGAGTGGGCATGAAGACAGTGGTAGGTTTCCAAGGTCCTGAAGTACGAAAAGTGAGGGCCTTTAGGCATGAGGCTTGCAAGTGCAGCAGAGTGCCTCCTGGGCCCTTCCTTAAGGGAGCTGTGGATGCGAACTGAAAAGGCAGCAGCTTGAATGGAGGGACAGCTTGAAGGAGTAAAAGATGAGGCTCTCTATTCCTGTGAAGAGATACAGTCTCAGACACCCACAGAGGCAGGTCTACCTGGTTTGATAGGGTTGCTCTCAACTAGATGGCAGTTCAGTATGTTTGCTGACTCTCGGGGCAACAGTGGAGTGCCTTTGGTCTAAGATCTACTAAGGGAGTGGGGTGTCTTTGAGCACTTATCAGCAGAGCTTAAAGTACTTTGTAACACTTCCCCAATCAGGGTGGAGACTCAGGGACCCTGGAACTCAGAGGTTCAAAGACAGAGAGAGATAGGTGTGTCTGTGACATAGTTGGGAGTCTGTCTGGACGCTCTGTGTATTTGGGTTGTTCCTGAACCTGAATTGGAGCTTGTTACTTTCCCTCAGAAGCTTTTTGTGGCTGTTGCAATGAGTTACCAAGCCCAGGAGAGTACCGTGGGAGAGATGGTTGGTGTCCGAATTGGGCAATGGATGGCCATGTCTGACCTCTGTTTTAAAGGAATCAGCCTTGGGCTCTCAATTTGGATTCTTCGCCCCTCTTATCAAGTTAAAGGTAGCAGGTGCTGCCCTAAGCCATTTTAAAATATGTCGAAACCACACCATGTTTGCTCCTTCAGCAGTCCCTGGTGGATATTTCAGTTGCTTCTATTTTTTAATTACACTGAAAAGTACAGCTCTGCGTATGTGTGTGTGCCCATGTACCAAAAAATCATTTTTCAAATGCGGACATCTGTTTTCAATTCTTTGGGATGCGTAGCTGCTGAGTCAGATGGTAACAATGTTTAAAGGGGCTGTGCTGAAGATGTTGGGTCTTCTTTGATCTTCTTCAGGAATGCTTCATGTCCTCTTGACTTTCAGCAAGCAAGCTTGTGTCTCTTACATGTCATTGCCGGTTGTGACAGAGACTGCCTCCAGTCCGGAGTTCATGTTCTTCTTCATGTAGTCCAGTTTCTGAACTTATTTGTTTAGCATAAGTTTTGAAGAAGTATGGTAAAAAGACACAACTCTGGCAAGAAAACAAGGCAAAGTATTTTAATGAAATCTGCAATATCCTGAAGTTTTTTTTTTTTTTAAAAGAAAGAGTCAGCATTTCTCAAGGGAAAGAACTGGGAGAAAATCTGATTTTGAACTATTTGGTATCTCCTTGTTCTGGTCAAACAACTGCTTCTTGGTCTATGTATATGTTCTACACAAGCACAGTTAAGTACTCTGCAATATTCTATTCTTCACATAATTTGTTTTGTTCCACAGAGGTGTGTGTCCATGGATAGCCAACAATGTTGTCCACTCTCTGTTATAATCCACACTAGTCAATGAAACACAGGTAAACATCTTTCTGATACTCTCTGCTTTCAGCCAAGATTCATCTGATGTCAGTCATAATATTCCTCATTCCATATTCTCCTCTCTTGAATCCAGCTGGAATTTCCGGCAGTTCCCTGATGATGTACCATTACAACCATTTTCAAATTTTCTCTAGCAAAATATGATTTGTCGGTAATCTGACTGCCTTGTTAGATGAATTTTCACCTTGTTGGGTCACCTTTCTTTGGAATGGGCACCAGTTTGGTTCTCTTTCACTTGATTGTCCAGGTAGTGGCTTTCTAAAATTTTTGGCATAGACGAGTGAGCCCCTTCAGCAATGCTCAGATTGCTAAAACATTCCAAAGGATATGCTATCAATCCCTAGAGTTTGGTTTGTCATCACTTTGGTTTTCCATACAGCTTGGATACAGCCTTCCGGCACATCATTCTGTATCAGACTCTACACCAAAGTTGGTTGAGTCCTGACCGACAGTTTGTGTTAGAGTGACCATGTGCTCTCACCATCTCCTGATGTTCCTTGTACTCGTTGTTTGGCTCATGTTGTTGTTGTTTGGTGCTGGAGAATTGATTCCAACTCATATAAAATGGAACCCAGCCCTGTCCTATGCCTTCCGCACTACTGTCCCTATGGCCGAGTCCCTTGTTGTAGCCACCGTGTCAGTTCATCTTGTTGAAGGCCATGCCCTTCTTCACTGCCCTACTGCTTTACCAGGCTTGACATCCTTCTCCTTGACTGGGCTCTCCTGACAGATCCAAAGTGTGGAAGAAGAAGACTTAGCACCCTTGCCTCTTTCAAAACAGATTGGCTTGCTTTTTGAGCGGTCACTCTTCCTTTCACTATTATCCTCCAGCACCACAATTCACATGCATCCATTCTTTGGACTTCCTTATTCACTGCCCATCGTTCACACGCATAGGAGGCAATGGGAAATACCACGTCTTGGATCAGACCCCCATAATCCTCAAAGTAACAGCTTGCTTGCGACACTTTCCGGAAGTCTTGTGCAGCAGATTTACCTAATGCACGCCATCTTTGCATCGCTTGATTGCTGCTCTTCCATGAGTATGGTGGAGCCCAGCAAGATAAAATCCTTCACAACTTCAGCTTTTTCTCAGTTGATCCTGATGTCACCTACTGGTCCAGTTGTGAGGACTTGGGTCTTCTTCACATTGAGTTTTAAGGCCTACCAAGAGCTACATTCCGTGACCTTCATCAGCAAGTGCTTCAAGACCTCCTCACAAGCAGCAAGCAGGGCTGTGTGATCCACTTATCTCGGGTTGTTAATATGCCTTCCCCCACTCCTGATGCCACGTTCTTCTTCACCTTCGTCAGCTTCTCTGGTGATTTGCTCAGCATGCAGATGGAGTAAGTGAGAGAGCACAACCTTGCTGCACAATTTTCTCATTGTGAACCATGCACTATTGCTTCGTTTTCTTCGCAGAACTGCCTCTTCAGCCATGGACAAGTTCTGCATGTGTATAATCAAATGTTCCGGAATATCCCCCCCCTTTTGTTTTTCACAGTTATCTATAGTTTGTCATGATCCCCACAGTTGAATGCTTTGGTATAGTCAATAAAACGCAAGTAAATATCTTTTTGGTATTCTCTGCTTTCAGTTATGATCCGTATTCCTTCTTCCACTTCTTCCCTCTGAATTCACGCTGAATCTCTGGCAGCTCCCTGTCAGTGTATTGCTGCAACCACTTGGGGATGATATTCAGCAAAATTTTGCTTGCTTGTGATATTAATTGTATCGTTCCAGAATTGGAGCCTTCTGGTGGGTCACCTGTCTTTGGAATCAATAGAAATCTGTTTTGTTGGTGGTGGTGTTGTTATTTGGACCTCACTGCCCTCTGGTGGTGGGAGTAGGAGGCCCAGTCTTTGCTCCTGTGGAGCTACTGCTGGAATTGAACCTCCATCCCTATGGGCCGCAGTCCCGCGCACAACCACGACGCCTCCGGGGCTCAGCCCGAGAATCAATAGAAATCTGAATCCCTTCCAGTCAGTTGCCAAATAGCTGTCGTCTTCCAAATTTACTAGCTTAAATGAATAAGTACTTCCAGTGCTTCATTAGCTTATTGAACCATTTCAATTGGTAGGCCATCAATTCCTGAAACCTTGTTTTGGGCCAATGCTTTTTGTGCAGCTTGATCTTCTTCCTTTGGTACCATTGTTTCTTGCTCATAGGCTACCTCCTGAAATGGTGGAATGTTAACTAGATCTTTTTAGTGCAGGGAGTCTGTGTATTCTTTCCGTTTTCTTTTGACATTTTCTCCATCACTAAATATTTTCACCATAAAATTTTTCAAGATTGCAGCTTGAGGCTTGAATTACTTCTGGAGTTCTTTCAATTTAAGAAAAGCTGGGCATGTTCTTTCCTTTTGGTTTTCTTTCTTTTCTTTTCTTTTTTTTTTTTTTTTTTTTTGTGGGCATCACTGCCTCTGGTGGTCGTGGGCACTACCCAGCCACCACTGGCTTTGAACCTCCAAGACCGCAGGCTGCAGTTCCACACTCAACCACTTACGCGACCGGGGCTCAGCCCTCCTTTTGGTTTTCTAAGCCCAGTCTTGCACATTTCATTATAATATCAATAAAATAATGTAGCAAAAAAATTTTTTTTTAATGGATAAAAAGAGAGATCAAATGATATGATGCTGAACTTTAGCTACTGCAAAAATCCACTTCCCCGTGTGCTCTGCATGGTGACAAGGCTATTCCCAGAGACTGGTGTGACTGAACCTCCCATCCCTCAGATAGCAGGCCATTGCTTATCCAACAACAGCATCAGGTGCTGACGATGCCAGTTCAGCTGAGAGTGACTTTGACATTTGGATCTGCTACACAGCTTGTCATATGGAAATCAAGGGCTTGGTTAAAACCCTATATCCTGGGGCTGAGCCCCAATGGTATAGTGGTTGTGTGCGGGACTGTGGCCCACTGGGTTGGTGGTTCAAATCTAGCAGCAGCTCTCCAGGAGCAAGGCTGGGTGGGCCTCCTACTCCCACCAGAGGGCAGTGATGCTCCCCCCCAAAAAACAACCTTCAGGGTTGTTTATACCCCTATTATACTAGGAGTGGAGCTGCAGAGAGGTTTCTTAGGGTTGGACGTCCTGCCGAGAAGTTGCCTTCCCCCCCATCCTACATTTTGAACAAGATCTTCGGGACCTGTAGGAATCACTGTGTTAGAATGTAGATGCCAGTTCGTTAAACCTACCCTCCATGAGAATTTGCGTTTCCCATCCCAGGAATACGGAATCAGAATCTGTATGTTAACGTGGTCATTCTTGTAGGTCCTGAGGTCTTTTTCAAAATGAAGAGTGTGATTCAGTGTGTCTGGGGTGAAAACGCAAATCCTCATCGTGGGTAGGACTGGGATGACTGGATTCAAAGCCCCTGCTAGAAGGAGCTCTGGTGGCACAGTGGTTAAAGTGCTCAAGGGCTAGCCCAAATGTCAGCCTATGGGACCACCAGCTGCCCAAACTCACCCCCTGCTCTGCGGGAGAGAGTCAGCCCTGGGTTTCAGGAAAGAGTTACAGCCTGGGAAACCCTGTGGGACAGTTCTTCTCTGTCCTGTAGGGTCACTGTGAGTCAGAATTGTTTGACACAGCCAAGGGTTATCTAGGTTAAATAATGATCGCCACGAAGCTGCAGAAATGGAAAGGAGGGAAACAAAAGAATCAAAGAAGCAAAGAGAACGGAAAAGAAGAAGGAAGAGCAGAAGGCACTGTGGAGGGGGGCGGGGTAGAATGCAGAGGAAGTCTCCTGACAAGGCAGGGCAAGTTTCTATGTGGTTCAGAGCATCCAGTCGCTCTTCAGCCCAGCCACCCGCCAGGCTCATCCATCAAGACAGGCTTGCTACCCTCCGAGCAACCCGGCCCTGCAGGAAACTCTTCTTCAGCCCCGCAGTGGGCCCCAGCTCGCTGCTTTCATCCCTGGAGGTTTTAGGCCCTTTCTGATAAATATCCGCTGGCCCTGAGCACCTGGTCTAGAGATGATGCTGAGGAAGTGCTAGGGACCTCCCCTGACATATTTCAAGTGTCAAAGGCAGGAAGGGAAGGAGGGAGAGATGGGCCGTGCATTTACTGAGTGCCTGATTTTGCCAGGTGTCAGGCTAGTACTTTATACAGCCTCTCACTTAGAATCCCCCAAATAGATGTTATCATTCCAAATTGACCATTTCAGAACCACAGACACCCAGATGATGGAATCAGGAAGTGGACTAAATGTCTATCTGATTCCAAGACCAGATCTCAAGAGAGACAGATGAGGCACTTGGGCACATCCAAATCTTCAGTGTGCAATAAATCTGTTGAATCCAATTTTTCTCAAGCCAATTGTTTTTGTTTTGTTTTTTTTTAATTGTAAAATCCGGCCATCCGTTTGAAGTTCAGCTTTCTTTGAGAAATTATTTTGTGAATCGGCTCGGTTTCAATCTCTGATTTCCAGTATGATTTTAACCCTCATCTCACATTTACAGCATATGAGGAGGCAGCCACAGTAGCCGCATCCAAGACATTTATTAAGCACCTGTTGTTTGCAGTGCTTTGTAGAGAGTACAAGTAGATTGCTAGAACTGCAATCTAACAACACAGGCTGTTATCCCAAGGCCTAGATGTAGAGTCTTCTAAGAAGTTCTGTTCTTGGGGGGAAGAGGAGAGGAGTGGCCAGCTGTTTTCTCTCTAGATAGTAAAGGCCACACACATGGGGGAGGAGGGACTGAAATAAAAGGGCCTGGAGTAAATCTGAGAGAGAACTCGGTAAACTAAATCTGGACACCAAAAGGGCAATTGAGCAATTGCGGGTAATTACCAAATTATCCAAGCCCACATAGCTCGGCTATCTCCTTTATCGACATAAGAGAAAATGATTTATTTGGATTGAATTGTTCAGATAATTGTCCAGTCTGGGTGGCCAAGGATATACACTGAAGATCCTTTCAGGAATGCTTTATAATAGGAAATGGATGCTGCTTTTTGCCCAAGAGTAGGGACATTTCCACTCAGGTGCCACTGATGGTCATCCTGAGACATGATTGAAACAACTCAGAATTACAGCTGAGCCCCGGTGGCGTAGTGGTCGAGTGTGGGACTGCGGCCCACTGGCTTGGCAGTTCAAATCCAGCAGCAACTCTCCAGGAGCAAGGCTGGGCCTCCCACTCCCACCAGGGAAGTGATGCTCCGCCCCCCCCCCAAAAAAAAACCCCCAGAATTTAGGTTCATTCTCATTACGCGATTATACCTTTTACTTGATGGGTGAAATTAATTTTTAATTGCGAAAACAGTCTATGCAGTGCTATGTAGTGAGTACAAATAAATCACTTTTTATTATTTCTGTTAAGTTTTAAAATATGGCATCAAAGACTAACATCTTTTTTGCCACACTCTCCTAATTTCACTTCCAAGGGCACCCTTCCTCCACCATCGTGGTTACCTCTCAAGTAACCACTGTAAGACTCTGGTATTTTGAACCATTCAGAACACACGCCCACACACACACACGTATGCACAAAGAAAATAACATTGTTTAACCTAATCAATACTTTGTGTGAACAATAATTTGTGCATTCCACAATTTGATTTCCTGCTTCCGTGTTAAATATACATCTATTTTGTGCCATAACTCTAGCACATTCCTTTTAACCTCTCATTGAATTTGAGGGAAGGGGGTTACTTATCCTCTACTGATGACTGTTGACACTGTTTCCAATTGTTTGCAAGCCAGGCTCAGTGAACAATATTCCATATTAAGCATGTGTGAGAATTTCTCTAGGGTAGATTCTGAGCGACAGCTTTTTTTCTAGGAGAAATCTGGGGCTCCAGAAGTCATCTGGGCTCAATGAAGAGAAGAGAGATGATGGAGAGACAGGCCGCCAGGCTTTCCTCAGCGAGGTCCTTGCTGTGCAGGGAAGTCACTTTACCCAGGGCGCTGCCAGTCCCTTGTTGGTTCACTTGGTTGCCCACATGTCAGACTCTCCTGGGGGATTGGTTCAAACACAGGCTATTGGGATGGAAACTCAGGGGATCTGGTTCAGTAGGTGGGGAGGAGAGGTGTGATGACTTGTATGACTAGAGTGATTCTGAGCCTACTCTTGAAGAACTACTATTCTAGGTGTGTCAGTCCAGGGAGACTAAAAAAACAGAATGCATGAACACTCATATGTGGACAAGAAAGAGCTTTACATAAAGAATAATTGTATATTGAGAAAACATCCCGGCCCAGTCGAGCTCAACTCCATAAGTTCAATGTTAGCCCTTATGTCCTATACCAGTCTATAAATTCCTTTCCAGACTCACGCAGCACATGCAGTGACGCCGAATGTAGGAAGTTCACAGGCCAATGGGTGGAAAGTCTTGTGGATCTAATGGCAGTGGAGGCATCTCAGCACTAGCAGGATTCTCCATGTGGCTCTTCCAAGTCCGAGGCTAGTGTAACTCCATGTCTCTTGTAAATAGGAATGTCTCACAGGGAGTGTGTGTGTCAGCCCCAAGTGAGTTATATATCTCCTTAGCGCTTCCAAATGAGGTCATCAAGCTGCGACCTGAATGACAGACCAGACGCTACCCCTTTCTCAAGTTGACAGATGTAACTTGTGTAACTGTCACACTAGGTGTATGTAGGAGACAATTCCACAAAAGGGATCGCTGTTAAGATTTTAACAGCCACAAAAAAAAAAATTAACTAGGGAAACTGCTTTAAGTCTTCCAGTTTATTATCCAAATGTAATTATAGTTACCCAAGATTTGACCTACTGGTATTTGGTTAATGCGAGACATTTAACTTTTAAAATAAAAAAAGTGAAGCTTTGGGACTAAGAAAACATTGACATAGAATCCTTAATGGAAGGTGTTAGGAATTGAATTTGGTTTCTCCCCACCCTCACCCTAGGGGGGAGGGGGTATGTTGTAATCTTTACTCCTGTGCCCATAAATAAGACCCTGTTTGAAAACAAATTTCCTCTTTTGTTAATGAGGCCATACCAATGTAGGGTGAACCCTAAGCCTAATCACTTCTGAGGTATTATAAGACATGGGTAGATGTAGTCAGTGAACAAAATGAGAAGAGATGTTATAGAGGGAAATTAAATTTTAAAACCAGTTGACCAATTCATGATTTCACACTGTATTTTCGTGGCTAACTGAACTGCTCACTGTAAATGAGATTTGTGGTTCAAACCCACCAACTGCTCCTTAGGAAAAAGATGAGACTGGGTGCTCCCCTCAGAATTTGCAGCCCCAGAAAGGTATGCATCAGAATGAGCTCAATAGCAGTGGGTTTGATTTTCTGAGTTTTAGTAACATTGTGGGAAATACATCACCCAAACTTGCTCTGCCTTCACTCCGGGTGTCTCTCTCAATGACAGCCCAAGGACACAGGGCAGTCTGTCGAGATGCCAAACCAGGGCTTCTAACAGAGTGAGATAATCATGACGGTGATATGCCAGGTCACCTGCCTGGGAGGTAAAAAAAATTCTTCAAGAATTGATGCGGTGTTTTGCTGCTAATGACCACTGATCATTGTAAGAAAGTTGAAAAGCACAGATTTTTGAAAGAAAACGAAATGTTTCTCATCTGCTCAGCTTAGAAATAAAATCATTTCTTCTACATTTTCCTCCAGACTTAAAAAAAAAATTAGTGCCTAGATATGTTTTACATAACTGAAATAATAGAGAATAAATTGTCTCTCCAACTTTTTAATTTAACCTTAAAACTTTCTCCTCGTTCTAAAAGCTTAGACTCTATTCCAATTTGTAGATAATGTAAGTATTCACTTTCATTAGCTATCCTAGGTGTGCTTTATTTTCTTTATTTTAATTAAAGCTATAAAGATTGTATTTGTTCCTCTGATTTTCCTTTTTTCTCTGAAATAGAGATTCTTAAAAGTAGAAATTTTGACTTTAATTAGACAAATCATAAATTTTTGTTGTCAAATTGTTTACCAGAAATATCTTTGCCAATCTCCACTCTTATCCTACAGTACTGACATGTGGTTTACAAGCAATTCAGCAGTCATCCTGAGTATACTTTTATGGTTTTGCATACAATAGACATACAGTGAAGCACACATACTTAAAAGTCACAAATTGATAAATTGGGACATATGTCTATATCCTTGAAATAATCTTCACAATCAGGACAATGAGCATGTCTGTTACCCCAACAAGATTTCTCATGCTTCTGTGCTATCACATACTTCTGAACCTCCCAAAATCTCCCTCGGCCTCATGGAGAAACTCATTATCACTATCACATTGCAGGCTCTAGATTGTTGAAAACAAGTTGCCAACATCTAGGTGGGAATATTTCTGGACTATTCCATTCCAAACCATATAAACAATGAGATCAGGCAAAATTTAATGCCATCAAATTAATTCTGACTTAGGGGACCCAATAGATAGGATAAAACTGCCAATGTGAGTTTCTAAGGCTATGAACCTTTCTAGGGGTAGGAGCTTTCTTCTTTCTTTCTCAGAGAGACTGGTGGATTCAAACTGCTGACCTTGTATTAGCAGCCCAACTCATAACCCACCATGCTACCCACGCTTCATGTGAATCATAGATTCATTTGTCTGTCTATTTCGAGCCCGTGCCATACTGCCTTCATGGCTGCAGTTTCATAATGAGCCTTGCAATCAGAGTTTGATCTTCAACTTTATGCTTACTTTTTAACTTTATTTTTATTCCAAAACAAAAATATTTTACCCTGACTCTATTGTCCTGAGATAATCCTTAAACTTTGAGTGCACACTGTCAACTGATGTCACTTTTCAACAAAACACAACTTGACTCAATGAGTAAGGACTGTTTGTCTTGAGGAGGCGCTCACTCTTTCCAAAGACTTATATGTACAGAATCAAATTGACAATCGCAACTCTAAAGAAGAGATGAAACGTTTAGGAGGCGATGAGTGCTGAAGAATTCTGGGAAGAGATAATGACACTAGATAAAGAATCTCCCCAATGTCACTGAAATGTACCTGCAGAAATTGTTGAGAGGGTGTGCTAGTGTCCGTTGACTAGAGAAACAAATTCGTAAACACTCATATGTTTATAAGAAAGAGCTTTACATAAAAGAGCAATTGTATATTGAGAAAACACCCCAGCCCAGTCCAGATCAAGTCCATAAGTCTGATATTAGCCCATATGTCTGAAATACAGTCTATAAAATCATCTTCAGACCCACACAACACATGCAATGACACTGAATGCAGGAAGATCACAGACCAGTGGGTGAAAAGTCTTGTGGATCCAGTGGCAGTGGAAACATCTCAGTTCTGGCACCGGTCTCCATGAGGCTCTCCAGCTCCAGAGTGCTGACTCCATCTTCATAGCTCCAAGTGGCTTGTCAACAGGAATCTCGTGGGGAGTGTGTGTATCCTGCCTTCTGGAAGGAAGATAGGAGTTGCCAGAATCCTTAGGAGAAGACCATGCCCACACAGAGGCTTCAATGGGTATGGCCTGATTGATAGGCTAGCCTCCATCCCTGTGCAGGAGATTGTATAACTACCACATAGCATGTATATTTGACTGTGTATATTTTCACCAATAATATCTTTGTTGTTAAATACCATAGATTTGGCTCCGATTTATAATAACTGCACAGGAAAATGAACCACCACCCAGTCCTGTACCATCTTGACAATTGTTCTTATGTTTTGAGTCCATCGTTGAAGCTACTATTTCCATCCTTCTCCTTGAGGCTTTGGTCTTTTTCACTGCCCCTCTACTTTACAAAGCATGATAATAATAAATAAGGATGTTTTAGCTTTGTGTGTGTGTGTGTGTGTATGTGTGTGTGTGTGTGTGGCTTTTTCTGTAGCTACAGCTTGTTTTTTTTTTTTTTAAATCCAACCTAAAAGACTACTGCCTTTAAAGTGTGGCATTTAAACCATGACATGTAATATTATTGTAGATATGTTAAGTTCAATCTATCATCACAATACTTGGTATGTATTTGTCTCATCTATTCTTTGTTCTCTTTCTCATTTTTTAATTTCTTTTGGATTTTTTGAGGTTTTTTCATTATTCTATTTTATCTTCTTTGTGGACTTATTATTTATAACTCTGGTTGTTTTAGAGATGTTTTGTGGTCTATAGTATACATCTTTTACTTATACAAGTCTGCCTTGTGAAAATGATATATACCACTTCACATATGAGGAACCTTTAAAATCTTCTCTTCAACTTTCTCTGCTGGCCTTTATGCTCTTCTCCCACATGCCACTGACCCTTTTGTTACAGATCCCATAAAATCTTGGCACTGTTTTTGTGTAATGAGTCAAGTAGCCTTTAAAGAGATTTAAATAATAAGAACCTTTCTCATGCATTTTTTCACATAGTTATAATCTTGTGCTCTATATTCCTCTGTAGAGATCCTTTTTTTTTCATCTGAGGCTATTTTTCTTTTGTATGCACAATTCTCTTTAATATTTGTTGTAGAGTCAGCCTTCCAGGGATGGGGGCTGTCGGCTTTCATATATTTGAGAAAGGCTTTATTTTGCATTTGCTTTTGAAAAATAATTAATATAGAATTACTTTCTTTAAGTATTTTAAAGATTTTGCTTTACTATCTTGCAAGGTGCATTATTTCTGAAAGGAATTCATTTTTTAAAATTTATTTGGCTTGGTTTCTCTCTAGGTAATCTGTCTGTGTCACTGATTTTGAGCAACTTGCTATGATGTACCTTGGTGTGGTTTTCGTGTGTGTGTGTGTGTGTCTGTGAGTGAGAGAGAGAGAGAGAGAGAGAGAGAGAGAGAGAGAGAGAGAGAGAGGAAGCTTCTTGGATCTGCTGGTTTATAGATAGTTTCCATCAGATTTGGAGAATACTTTTCCATCCTTCCCTGCTCTTATTGAGATTTAGGGACTCCAGTTTTAAATATGTAAAGATACTTGAAGTTGTCTTCCAGTTCAGTGATTTTCTTAAATTTTATTTTTCTTTCTGAGATTCATTTTGTATAGGTTCTATTGCTGTGTCTTCAAATTACTTACAGTCCCCCACCCTCACCCCCAACCTGACAATGTCTAGATTGCTGACAATTGTATCCTATTTCTTTTTCTTTTCTTTTTTTATTAAATACTTTTACTGGGGGCTCTTTCATCTCTTATCACAATCCACACATTCCTCCAGTGGTGCAAGCACAATTGCACATATGCTGCCATCCTCATTTTCAAAGCATTCTCTTTCCACTCGAACCCCCGATATCCGCTCCCCATTTCTTCCCCCCTCCCTCCCCAGCCTGCCGTCCCTCACAGACCCTTGATAAGTTATAGATTATTATCTTCATGTCTTGCATCTTCCTCCATCACCCCTCACCCACTTTTCCATGATTTGTCCCCCGAGAAGAAGTTACAGGTTGATCGTCGCCTATTTATCTTTCATCACAGACATTGCAGTTTTAATCTCTAAAGACTTCCCTTTACATTCTCTGTATCTCTGCTTAACTTTTTGCACATATGAGATACAGTCAAAATAAGTGTTTTAATGTGCTTCTCTCCTAATTTTAACATCAGTCACTTGGGAGTTTATTCTGATTGCTGATTTTTCCTCTTCTGTCAGGTCATAGTTTCCTTCATGCTGAGTAATCTGTGATTAGATGCCAAACATTTTGAATTTTATCTTTTTGGGGTGCTGGCTCATTTTGTTTCCTCATTCATGTCTTTGTACTTTGTTTGAGGGTACAGTTCCTTGGAAATAGTTTAATCCTTGTGAGTCTTCCTTCTAAGACTTGTTAGGTACTTAAGAGTAATACTTAAGAGTGATTTTTCTTCATCACTTCCTGGCCCTCTACACAGTGTCCTGTGGATTAGGATGCTTTGTCTGGTTGGCCAAACTAGGTGCTATCTCGTGCTGTGAGAGTACGAGAGTATCATTCTCCCTAATGTTCTTACATGGTTTGGTCCCAGGCTCTGGTAGTTGCCCCCATGCGTATGTCCCGGAGTCACTTGCTGGAAACTTCAAGGATGCTTCCACAGATCTCCAGATTCCTCTTTCTCATGAGTTCTCTCCTTCCTAATAGGCTGTTCTCTAAATTCCAGCTCTCTTAGGCTCCTTGGCTCCCAGTTTGTGTTGATTGGTTCAGAAATCTCAGGTCTGCCCTCAAGGTCTCAAATTTCATTCAGGTCTAGTTCTTTATAAAAAAGAAAAAAACCTCATGGAATGCTATTGGTGAGTACACAAGGATCCAAAAAAGGTGCTTCACATTTCACTTCAATGGCGTCTCCTTTCAGGAGTCCATGTGGAATAGGACTCTAAGACCCTTTATGATCTCCTCCTCCACAGTCAGTCTTCTTACCGCTCAGCCTTCTCATCAGGGTCCTGCTTCCTCCTGGGAAAGCTAAGAAGTCCATAGGGACTTGATGGCCTTGCTTCACCTGGGAAAGGCCCTGTATATTTGACTTATTCTCCTCCTGTTCTTTAAAATAAAGTAGTAACCACATCAAAAGGTTTCCCTCCTGCTGCAATGGACCAGGTCTCACAGGAAAGACAACTTTGGCCCATTTAGCAAAATCTCTGTCTTACCAAAGAGTTCCTTCACTTACATTGACAAGGGGAAGAACCAAGGAGTGACTACAAAGACATTTCTTTTCTGCCTTACAAGTACTATTCTTCAAGTGAAAAAGTTAAATAGACTTTGAAGGTCAGTCTTAGATGCTCAGTACTGTTGGCCTGATGAAAGGGATGCCATATTCCAAACAATAACTTGAAGAGGACATAATACAATTATGATATGGGAGACTTGTTTCTAACGGTGAAATGATGTTGTGAAAGAGATCATTTCACTAATTTTGTGTTTGTTTTTTCATATAGACAGGTTTATATGTATACAGGCAAGTTTCTGAATCCTTTCTGGTGAGAAGTACATTTAGTTTCCTGCCCTCATCAACAATTCAGCTTCCTTCATTGGGTTCGTATAATTCTTTTTAAAAATCAATGGCCCACGGGCTGAGCCCCGGTGGCGTAGTGGTTGAGTGTGGGACTGCGGCCCACAAGCTTGATGGTTCAAATCCAGCAGCGACTCTCCAGGAGCAAAGCTGGGTACCTCCCACAACCACCAGAGGGCAGTGATGCCCCCCCCCCGCCCTGGCCAATGAAATATCAATGGTCCGCAAGTCAGAAGACTTGTATAATATGCTCAGCCCTGTTCATTTATTGTGTGATCTCAAGCAAGTCCTTTCACTTCAGTGAACAGGGTCTTCTTCATCAATAAAAAGAAAGCTAGGTATCTATAGAGTTCCTTTGTAGTGATTTTAAAATATGACCCCCAAATCCTTTGATGCCTCTCCCCTTCACGAAAACAAAACCAAAAATAAAAATAATGAAATAGAACCCTCCTGTCCTTGAGTTGACCATGGTTTTCTGAGACTGTACCTTTTTTATAGGAGGAAGCTATCTCATCTCTCTCCTATCAGGTAGCTGGTGAGTTTGAACTGCCGGCCTGGTGGTTAGCTGCCCAGCACTTAACCCTCAGTGCCACCAGGGATCGTTTCTCCCTTTAAGAAGTGGGGTGTCACTCCTCTCCTGTTCAATGTGATCTGGCTCAGCTCTAACGAATATAGCGGAAGTGACGCTATGCCACCCTAAATGCCTCGTGTGTTCCTCTTCGCTCTCTCTGAAGAGACCATCTTTCATGTCATCAGAATTCTCAAGTAAGTTGATGAAGGGGCTAGCATTGCAAGGACCCTTGGGCCTCCTACTGACAGCCATGTGGGAGAACCTTCTGGACGTGGATGCCCCCACCACCCTGGTTAGGCCATCACTGCAACGCTGGCAGAATGTTTGACTAATAGCTGGTATCATCAGAGACGATAATGTAGAATCACCCATCTAAACTGGCCCCAAATTCTTCACCTCAGAAGCTGTGAGATATTCAATGATTTTTGTACCATTAAGTTTTAGAATAAATTGTTCTATGTGGCAAAAGAAAACCAGTTTTATCTTTACACCTTATTGATTCTTCCAGGTCATGGTTCTGCCATTCAGATGCAGAGGATATATTTCTAGTTGTCTGTTGTTTTCATTCACTCTTTGCAAACTGCTTTGTCTAAAAGTGAGGAAGAACTGAAGCATTTGCTGATGAAGATCAAGGATTGCAGCCTTCAGTATGGATAATGACTTTGTCATCTTTTAATAGAAAGTAAATGTTTAGAAAACGATAATTGCAACATATATACATACAAATATGCTTGATACAGTTGATGTATGGAATGTTATAAGAACTGTAGGAGCCCCTAATAAAATGATTAGAAGAAGAAAAAGATGGAAAAAATACACAGAATCACTGTGCCAGAAAGAACCAGTCACTGGTCCACCATTTCAGGAAGTAACATACGAGCAAGAAGCAGTGGTGCTGAAGGAAGAAGACATTTAGGCTGCGCTGAATGCATTAGCCAAAAACAAGGGTCCAGAAATCAATGGAATTCCAATCGAAATGTTTCAGAACGCTAAAGAAGCACTGGAACTGCTCACCCCTCTGTGCCAGGAAATTTTGAAAAACAGCTACTTGACGAGCTAACTGGAAGAGACTCATACTTGTATCTATTCCAAAGGAAGGTGAGCCAACAGAATGCTGCAACTATAGAACGAAAGATTTCATTGCTATCACATACAAGGAAAATTTTTATTTAAGATCATCCAGCCAGAGTTGCAGGAGCACATTGACAGAGACCTGCCAGCAGTTCAGGCCAGATTCAAAAGAGGACGAGGAACAAGGGATAGCATTGCAATTATCAGATGGATCTTGGCTCCATTCAAGATGTTTACGTGCGTTTCCTTGACTCTGCTAAGGCATTCGACCGTGTGAACCATCGTGAACTGTGTTTAGCCTTGAGAAGAATGCGCTCATTTGAAACGTGCACACGGATCGAGAGTCAGCTGTGCGAACAGAGCAAGGGAATACTGCAGGGTTTAAAATCGGGAAAGGTGGGCATCAGTGTTGTGTCCGCCCACTCTTCTTGTTCCATCTATATGCTGAGCCAATCCTCAGAGAAGGTGGATGATGTGAACAAGAGTGCGCCATCAGGATTCGCCTCGTCTCAGTAATGGCAGCCAGATGCTTTCACAAGGAAATTTAGAATCGGTTAGCATTTTTAAACTTCCAAGGGTTTAGATTTAATTAGAGATGACCACAAAAAAACAAAGAAAATTGTCCTTTTTTTTTTTTTTTGAAGAGTAATGTATTCAGCAAGCTAGCTCCGGCTATGCCTCTAGGCATAGATATAGGTCTACAGGTGTGGGTACAGGTAAAGGTTTAGGTTAGATATCGTAGGTGTAGGTGTAGGCATATTAGGGGGGAGATTCCAGGAGGCCAAGACAAGAAGAGAGGAAATTCTCTGGTTGTGCTTTTTGGAGCTTGGAAACGCTCCTGAAAGTTCAGAAGTTCACTACATTGAAGTAGTCTAAGAAAACAAGTATGGTTTGGTGACACTGGATACTTGACAGGGTCAAGAAAAGACACCCCACACCTTGAAGAAGAAGTTGTTGAATCAGAAGCAGACAGAATCAGCAGTGTTGGGCTCTGATCATCTTTGTTCCATTGTTTGATCAGTAGTGTTAGGCTCTGATCATCATATAGGTTCAGATGGGATTTTCAAAGCACAGTCCAAAGACGTCCAATGGAATTTCAAATAATTTTTATCACTGCAATGCAACTTTAAGAAGATGCCTTCCACTAAGAGAGCTGTCTAAATTTCAGCTCTCTAAAAGGATTATGTACTTTGAGTTTGCATGCCAAAGACACCTCGTTTGTCCTGAGAAAGAATTACCAACCATTAGTAAAAGGAAAATATGCAGAGTTGAAAATATGAAGGTAGGCAACAGCTAAGATGATAGGTATAAGTTGTGTGTGTGTTTACCTGCTACTATTTGTGGTCAAAGTAACTTTGACCATTCAAGAACCAGGTGTGTCAATGGGCCCGGAACAATTCTCTGCTGAGTCAAATGATGACTGAAACGGCTTAATTTACTCCTTTATTTTGCAGGTATTACTACTTGGCATTCAAAGCACATCAAACACCACTTGCTAGCAAAGAGAGCTGCATCACGATCTTGGAAAAATCCCGATTAGATCATTGGGTGCTGGGAAGAACAAAGGTATTTTCTTTACTCCTCAGCGGTGACACCCTGTGTTTGTCTTTGCGTTGTCATGGGACAGCTGGCTCCATTCATTGTGCAGTCTCGCAGACAAGATCCTAGTCTAGCAGCACTCTTTGCCAGGCTTGGGCCCCTGGGTTTAGAAGATGAGGGTTTGCATCGAGTTTGGCCTGTCCGTGGAGAACCTTTCCGCCTTCCTCGACGGTGATCTCTCAGCTCATTTTAAAATGTCCAGTGTCACAAGCTGCCTCTCCCAGCACCCCATGTAAACACACAAATCACGCAGACGGCAGGGAGGAGCTGTTTCTTCCTATTTGTTATTACACCCCCGCTGTTGTTGACTGGGGTCTCTGGTGTCACTTCTTCTGTGGAGGAAAGGCCTGCCCCTAGAGGAGCCAGGGTTTCATAAACCATCCCGAATTGCCCCACAAAAGCAGCCCTAGCCTGAGTGCTAACAGCCAGCACAGCTGCTCCTCAGCAGAAAGCAGATCACTGTGGTTTGTCCAGCCCCACGCCCACCCATCTTCCGCAGTTGGCCTTCCGTCAGGACTTTCTTCACGTGAGGCTGTCTAGAAACCGAACAGAGAGAAAACAGAAAAATGGTCCATGGTGGCTACTTGGTAGTAATGACACAGGCCTGGAGTATAGTTTGGATCTCCTAAGGCCCTGTAAAAGAGGAGCCCTGTTAGCACAGGGGATATGCATTGGGCTAACCAACTGCAAGGTCAGTGGTTTAAAACCACCCAGGGATAATTCTGCCCTATTCAGTGGGGTCACTAATGAATCAGCCTGATGACAGTGAAGCTATTTATTATTATTATTAAATCATTTTGGGGGGGCTCATACAACTCTTTACACATTCAAGACATGCATCTATTGTATTCAGACTACATTTTCCCATTTGTTACCATCATCATTCTCAAAACATCCTCCTTCTACTTAGGCCCCCGGTATCAGCTCCCCATAGTTTCCCTCCCTCCCCACTCCCCTTCCCCATGAACCCTTAATAATTTACAAATTATCATTATTTTGTCATATTGTCCACTGTCTGATGTCTCCCTTCACCCACTTCCCCATTGTCCGTACCCCAGGGAGGAGGTTCTATGTAGATCCCTGTAATTTGTTCCCCCTTTCTACTCCACCTAGTGAAAGTATTTTTTAAAGCTCTGTTAGAGATGGACTTCTCCTTAGAGATGGAGTCACAGGGAGGAGAGAAACTAGTTAGCGTGTAGTGTAGCGATGATGAAACATGCAACTTTCTTCTGGTTCTTCAATGCGTCCTCCTTCCCACTGTCATGATCCCAACTCTACCTTTCAAATCTGGCTTGACCAGACGATGTACACTGGCACAGACAGGACCCCAATACATCTAGACAGATGATCCCTTCAGGACCACAATGAGAGTGGCAGTCCCGGGAGGGTGGAGGGTGGGTGGGGTAGAAAGGGGGTTCCAACTATAAGGATCTACATATAACCTCCTCCCTGGGGTATAGTCCATGGGGATGGGAGAAAAGAGACACAGGACAGTGTAAGGTATGGCAAAGTAATAATAATTTATAAATTATCAAGTGTTGGGGAGGGGCGGCTAGGGCGTGAGGAGCTACTACCAAGGGCTCAAGTAGAAAGCAAATGTTTTGGGAATGATGAGGGCAACAAATGTACAAATGTGCTTGACACATGGATGGATGGGTGGATTGTGATAAGCGTTGTATGAGTCCTCAATTAAAAAAAAAGTTACAGAGTGGTGCAGTGGAGCGCTAGTCTCTCGGTTGGCTGTTTGAAATTATCAGCCGGGAGAAAGTTGACACTTTCTACTCCCATAACTAATTACGGTTTGGACACCCAGAGGGTCGGGTCTGCTTTGTTCCACAGGATTGGCGTGAGTCCGAATCCACTTGACGATGGTGGGGGATTCAGTAGTCCTGCCCCTCTCATCATCTGTGTACATCAATAATCACAGACCGGGACAACCTTAGCAGGGGCATTGTATGTGTCCCCCCAGAAGCCAAGAATATTGGCACCAAATCAATCAAATCACTGCCACTTCGCTTTATGGGAATAATGCTTTTCATCTTTACCACAAAGGGTCTGATGGAGGAGAGGGGGTTTTTGCTTGGGAGCTCACGGTAACGCCACACCGAATGCCTCCTGCCAGGTCTTTCTCAAGTACTACCACGTGGAACAGTTGAACTTGCAGCTGCGAGACGTCATCGGCAGAGTGGTGGTGCTGCAGGCCTATACCAAGGGGTGGCTCGGAGCCCGAAGATACAAGAGAGTGAGAGCCAAGAGAGAGAAGGGGGCCATCGCCATCCAGTCAGGTCAGCACTCGGTCTTCAGGAACACTGTCCTGAAAGTTGACCTTTCGTGCCGAGGAGGGCTAAGCGAGAATCTAATGAGCTAGTGCTAAGAATGCCATCTAAAAAGCTCATGCTTTTCCCCAGTGCTTTCTTCCTTTTCTCTCTCCCTCTGTTTTTTCTCTCTCTAACAAATGTGGGTGGGCACCTGCTGTAGGCCGGGTCCATGTGAGGCAGTAGGGATAGAGCAGTGAATGAGCATCCCTGGTCCCTGACATCGTGGATAAGCACATCATTATACTACACCCCCATAAGGGGCAAGGCAGAGGCGAGGGCCAAGGAGGTGGCGTACAATCCGTGTCACATGTATGAGCCCCCTCTCCCAGGTAAATGATATAACGCACAGTCCAGGTCCATTACTGCACACTCAAAAAGGTGCCCCAGTGGAAAAGCATTGGACTGCTCTTCGTCAGCTTGGACAGTTCAAGCCCAGCCTTGGAGAAAGAGGAAGAATTTTCTCCTGTAGAGATTTACAGCCGGGATTAACTCAGTGGCAGTGGGTTTAGTTTGGTTTGTTCGTTTGTTTGTTTTGAGCACAGAAGGAGTTTACAAACCAAGGGAGCAAAATGCCAGACTTTTCCACACTCCCAGCCCCACCAGTGCCTCTTTGCACACATGTGTACATGCAGTGTTGACAAGCAGCCTTTGGGTACCTGAGCCATTAAGAGTCCTATCTGGAACGCAGAAGGCCATCTCCTCGGTGCTTTCATGACCCACAATCAGAGGTGATACAGTCCACGCAGGACTTCACGACCTCGTCAAACAGCTTGGGGAGTGCTGACACTCAGACCAAGGCAGGGGAGCAAAAAGGAGACACCCTCTCACTCCAGACAGAGGGCGCTTCCTCCCCCAGTTCTGAATCCAAAGGCCTCTGGCCTGCATCTCCCACTCACCTTGTTCCTCTGGTGCTGGGTACCGTTCCCCCTTGAGACTTTCTCTCCCCTTCAACTTCCATGCCCCTAGCACCCCTGCTCTCAAATCGGAAGGTCTGGCCTTCTGATTGCTTCCCATCATCTCCCCTATACATCCCCCCAAGCCCTACAGACGGGGTCCACTGCAGGGGTGCGATGACAGAGAACTGCCTCACCAGGCAGGGCGGCCCAAGTGGGAGCCAAGGTGCCCTTGGGCCCATCCCTGGCTAAGCCAAGAGAGCTCCTTCTACAGCATCTCGGAGGCCATGCTGTGAGGACAAAGAGGACCCTGCCTCCCCCCCCCCCCCCACGTGCTCACATGGCATCACTGCTTATTTTGTTATGCTAGAAAGTCACAAGGAGGAAGGGGATGGGGGTGGGGGTGTATGTCACAGATTGGAGGGAAAACAGCTTCTATCAATTCTCTGGCACGTTCTTAAATTAATGTCATTCCTAGCACATGGTTTTATATTTTTAGCCTGGAGAGGATATGATGCTCGGAAGAAATTTAAGAAAATAAGCAACAGAAGGAGTGAGTCTGCTGTTCATATTCAAGCAGGTAATTAAAACATCATTTTTTTTCACAGTGTCCATTTGAAGATATTCTGTGATGAAGTTGATGTGAGTTTTGAAATGCTGAAGGTTACTATTCTTTCGAAGAGTCTGGGCACCCTTTGGACTATGCGTCAAGAGGGTGGGAGAGGGGGGAATCTACTGCTTATTCTGACACAATCTCCGTGAGAGAAGCAGGGTGCCAGAGAACTGGCTAAGGAGGCTGTGAATGAGGACACCTATATCGCCAACTATACAGCAGAAGGAACCAAGGCAGAGGCTTGCCTAAGATCACTCAGCTAATTGTTGCAGAGCCAATCTTTGAATATAGATGGTTGGATACACTGTCCATTTCCAGTACTGCTGTTTGGGGGTTCAAAAGACTCCCCAATCTCAAATAGAATTGAAAGAAAACATGAAGGCTCAAAATGGGACAAAGATGACACAGATTCATCATGCAAATGAAGGAGACCCTTGGCATGAGGTCATGATGACATTTCAAGGTTCGCCATCATCAGGACTCTAGTCAAATAAGGTCTAGAACAAAGGAAACGGTCACAAATGTATGATTGTTGACAGATCAATACATCCCAGTTACAGATAGAATTATAGAAGTGGGAACAGGGCCATGATTGGGGAACAGGGTCATATTAGATAGAAAAGTATACAAGATTGTTTCAGGGCCTTCAGACCAAGGGGGTCATGATAGGGCATGACTCATGACAAGGCGACTCCCACGACCATCCCCAGACTGGTGAGCTCCATCGTGGGCACACCCAGACAGACTCCCAGAGATGTCCACGCCTTGGGTCAGCCCAGGAGGAAGAGGGTAATCCACTTTCCGATGTACTCTGCCTGAAGGCAAGACTAGCTAGCCCAAGAGTTCTCACCCGGTGGGTCATGACCCCTTTGGGGGTTGAAAGACCCTTTCACAGGGGCAAACAGTAGCAAAGTTTACAGTTATGAAGTAGCAACAACAATAATGTTATGGGTGGCCAGTCACCACAACATGAGGAACTGTATTCAAGGGTGGCAGTATTAGGAAGGTTGATAACCACTCTCTAGCCTTGTTGGTTTAGATCAGCAGGAATTCAGGGGAGGTCTGATCTACATGGAGCCTCCCCAAATGGATTTTGGGCTGTTGCTGTCATTCATAGCCTTCTCCTACATTGCCAATGGAACACATTTCTTTCCTTCTCTCCTCTCTGTGAAATGAAAGCACTGGCTTGTCCAGCCTTGGAATTCTCTAATAAGCAACAACTGTGCCTCAGCCTCAGGGAGGCAGGACTAGCTGAGGAATTTTCCCAGGCAGCTGAGCTCCCCAAGCCCAAGATCCCACGGAGTCGGCAAATGCTAGCTTCAGGACAGCTTGTCTTCAGGACACCCCGAGACCTCTGGCTACTGACTTCACCATCCCTCCCAGGTTCCCAGGCCAAACTGATCTCCCACACTAGGCAGGACTCGCTGAGGTGGCTAGATGGGGCATCCCACATATGCTGGAAGGTCGTTGTGTAAGAAGAAACAGACCCATAACGCACCAGGAGCTCCTGGAGCCCGGGGGAATTGGAGATGGGCTGAGAGAGAAGCGGCCAGGCCTTTCCTGGACACAGCAGCAGGGGCAGAGACAGGGTTTCAAACAGTGCTGAACTTGAGGCAAACTCGTCAGTAAAACAGCTGCCACTTGTTCCTGGAGGCCACAGTCCACAGCCCCGCCCCAGGGACACTCCACAGCACTCTGCCAGGCCACCTTTACAGGCCTGACATCTTCATTTAAAATCAAAATATTTGGGAGGAAGCACTGTCATTTAAATGCAAATATTAACTTTTAACACCATCCCTGAAGAATTCTAAGCTCCTCAACATCAAAGCCTGAGGACCAGGGATGCAATTCTATAGCTAGCATAAGAAAGACAACCTACTGTGCTCTCTCTCTCTCTCTCTCTCTCTCTCTCTCTCTCTCTCTCTCACACACACACACACACACACACACACACACAGAATTACTGAACTGCCTGCTGATCTTGCAGTTGGCTCAAAGCCCCAACATGTGTTTTAATGTCGGTGGACACATCAAAAAGTTCATAGAGAAAAATGGAATTAAAAGATAATGTAGTTTTCCTCTGGACTTCATGGAAGCTGCCTTGCATAAACTTTGAACTTATATATTGGTGAGGCCCTCAAATCCATCCATAGGAGTCATAAATGAAATCTTTTCAAAATGCATGTCATCTCTGCACATCCCCCTGCTCTGCACTGCTATTGCCAAGTGCAGGCGCAGAAAGACAACAGTCAATGACCGCACCCACCCAGGAAAGCATCGGCAGCAGTGGAGCTCATGCTGCCACCCATTAGCACAGGTGTCCAGCACCCCCCCGCCCCCACAACCATAAAATTATTCCATTGCTACTTCATCACTCATTTTGCTGCTGTCATGACTTATAAGTCATAATATCTGATAGGCAGGATATATTTTCATTGTTACCAATGGAACACAATGAAAAAAAAATAGAACATGATGAGAGCATAGTGATTCATTATAAAACAATATGTAATTATATATTGTGCAATGTTTATTTCTAATGACAAAGAAATGAAATTGTGTCTTGAAGCATGGTGTCACCTGGGCAACAGTCTTCTGGCTAGGTACTCATAGGTGGGGGTATCTGCATGTGGGCGGATGCCTGGAGATGGATAGAAGAGCGGTGTCTTGGTTCCTAAGACCACGGGAAATCTCTGTTTTCTGATGGTCTTAGTTGACCCCTGTGAAAGGGTCGTTCGACCCCCAAAGATGTTGTGGCCCATCGGCTGAGAACCGCTGACTACAGGTAGGGCCATGGAAGGGCCATTTCCTTGGCAGCCAAGCAGAGACAATGGTAGGGGTGTAGCTGGTGCCCCAGTCTATGTCCACGTGGCCCTCCCACCTGAGCCCAGGTGACTTGAGTCTGAGCGTGCTCAGGTCTGGATCTTCCCATAGGTGTCTAACTAGTGTGCCTGATTTCTTTCCAGCCCCTTTATTGTGGCATGGCAAGGAAGCTTAGTTTAGTCATAGGCATTTGGGAAGACAAGCCCCCTTTATCCCTAATCTCGCGACACGTCAAGAACACATTTCATGAAGCCTCCTCGCTGTCACTGCTATACAAGCAAATTCCTTTAGCATTTCTCCCCACCATGGGCTGCAGACACTTTCACCGACCGAGTCTGCAGGGCCTCCCCCCAGCATGAAATCATGGAAGGTGCGATCAAGGTCACCTCTGCCCTCTTAGACGTGTCCTCAGACAACACCAGGAACTGGAATGGGGTGCTGGTGGGAACTGGAGTTAGAGGTGGCAATGCTTGCGATTTTATGGGCAATTTACTGTGACTTGAGGGCGTCTTTGAAGCCCAGCGACTGTTTCCAACCTTTCTGTTTGGGGTTATTACCTTCCCATAGCATAATCCTCCCATCACAAGAACCTCATCGGGCCATGCGGGCATTTCAGAGTAAAACAAGAGCCAGACACAGCAGTTTCTTACATTTGAAGCCTACAGGAAATGGCCCAGGTTGTTATGTTCGCACTGGCTGTTTTCTAAGGCTCCTCTCTGATTCGCTCTTTCTTGAACCTAGTCGTTTCATTTGAAATGTAGATGGTGTGATAGTCATTTGTATTTCCAGTTCTGGCCCATAAGCTTTTTCTTTTTTCCTGTACTGCTAAGACATGTTATCTATTTTTAAAAGAGCAGCCCTTGAAATTTAGGAAGCATTTGGCCTACATGTTGCTCCACAGCCGCGCATATTGAAATTTGTTTTCCTTTCATCTCCTTCCCAATAAAAGCAGTCTCCGCTTATCCCTTCAGCTTCCTCAGAACTTCCTTTCAGAATTCCCGATCTATTACGGCACATTCACATACCAGAAACAAGATGCCTTTTCATGCTGTCAACCTTTTTCATCTGAAATGTAAATTAATTCTTGCTGGTATGTCTTGACAGAGATCAAAGTCAGGGTATTAACCTTCCCCGGCTTTCTCCTCATCAGAATCCGGAATCCGACCCCAGGACTGGGCGGCTGCTGTTCAGAGACCCGGGTCGCCCGTTATAGGACCCTCTTCCAGGCAGCCCTTGGTCCCCCAGCCACCCCTTTCAAGGCAGGGAGGCCCTTTGTCAGCAACCTGCTCTTTACTCTGCAGCAGGTGAGAAATACTTGGCCGGGCTAATTCTAGAGAGAGAAACCTGCTCATCTTCCTTCTTGGGCCCTTCCTTCGGGCCCGGGGAACTGGTTTAAGTGGGTCTGACAGCCAGTGGTCCTGGTGAATGACAGGACTCCAGATTGGCAGCCTCTTTCCTCTCGCAGGGGGTCAGTTCTTGCCTGTTAGACTTTGAGGTAGGCCGCATTTGCATTTTCGAAATAAACAGATGCCTTTCAAATACATGAGCTGCTGGTCTGGAGATCTCTGTGGGCCCCGATCAAATGCTGGAAGAGAAAACAAACGGGGAAAAGCCTCGCCTCAGAGCACAAGCATACATTCCCAATGTGTATGACATATAACTTTACATGACCAATAAAGAGCCTTTATGAGAGAAGGGCGCAGGGAGGAGGGGCACACGGACAGGGCTCCTGGGCCCGGGGCAAAGGGACAGTTTCAGTTTCCTTTTTATAAGGGGGAAAAAAACTTCCTTTGAATGTCACCTCCTTGAGAAGGGAAGGTGTTTTGTTGTGCTTTTATTATTGATGAAAGCTGATCATAATCAACAATGTTATTGATTAAAGCTTTTTATTATTGATTAGAGCTGATAACGGTCAAAGAATGAAAAGCGTGCACTTTTTAAGCTGAAAGACAGAGCTGCACCGACTAGCATATAATTGACTAACAGTCAATTTGTAATATTTTGTTGGTAAAAGGAACTCCTAAGTTCCAGAAGGTGGTTATCACTCTATTTAACCCTCAACATGGCTGCAGCCTAGGACTTCAATATATCAAGGAACTGTCAAGGTGGCACCGGTTGGGGCAGTGTCACTGGGTAGGCAGTAGCTGGTAGGTTTACTCCACTGCACCTACACAACACACAGCTGAACAGGGCATGCCTCCCTTAGGGAATAATATAGAAACCCAGCAACCATCAGGAAGCTTTTTCCCCTTTAAATCATTTTATTGGGGGCTCATACAACTCTTATCACCATCCATCCATCCATCCATCCATCATGTCAAGCACATTTGTACATTTGTTGCCCTCATCATTCTCAAAACATTTGCTTTCTATTGAGCCCTTGGTATCAGCTCCTCATTGAACCCTTGATAGTTTACAAATTATTATTATTATTTTGTCATGTCTTACACTGTCCAACATCTCCCTTTACCCACTTTTATGTTCTCTATCCTGCAAGGAAGTAGCTATATGTGAATCCTTGTAATCGGTTCCCCCTTTCTACCCCACCTTCCCTACACCCTCCCGGTATCGCCACTCTCACCACTGGACCTGAGGCGTTCCTCTGTCCTGGACTCCCTGTGTTGCCAGTTCCTATCTGTACCCATGTACACTGATAGGGAACGTTTACTAAGACCCACAATACCCCATTCGTCATGAATGCACAGGCGTTAACTTGTCCCTGCAGTTTACGGTCCGTTTTCAATGACAACAGCGAAGGTTGGCCGCTGGGCGATGGGAAGAGAATTTTAAAGAGCATCTTCCTTCCTTCTGAGAGGACCCATTCCGTCCAGCCTTTCACCCCCACCGCTCCCAGGAGGGGCACGAACCCATTGGTGTGGGCCCATTTTCATCTCATCGCTTCGGTGCTGCGGAAATGGTGCTTTGCCTATTCTCTCTGCTCGGCCCATTACTTAATCTTCTTGGACCCTGCCAACGCACAGATGTTACTAGGAAGTTACCATAGTGTCGAGGGTGATGATCATTGCTCCTCCGATCATTGGGTAGAGTGCTTCCAGGAGAATTCTCCTCCCTCCTAGCACCTGTGAACAGGCATTTTACACTACAGCTGGGCAAGACAAGCGGCATCAGCCAACTTGTTGCGCAGACACCAGGTGGCTCCTCCCACTGCCGCTTACACACACAGATTCATAGCCACTCGGTGCAAACGAATTTCATTTCATTCCGAAGCCCGGATCTACATCATCAGGGAACCGACGCTTTGGTTTTTAAAACTGCCCGAATTTATAAATGTTGTTCAGTATAATACCCCCTTTAGTCTTTTTTAAAAAATATGTTTAACTCATTATAAAAGCCGTCTCCTTGAGTTGGTAGTGGATTGGCAATGACTCAAGGGTTGCACGTATTTCCTGGAACGACATTTCCAGAGATAACCCTACGTCTGCAGACTCTTTATTTATTTATTCTGCTCTTCTCTTTACTCAGCTCCTCTTGGTTAAGCAGCTGCTTCCCTGCTGAGTCTACTGTGGGGTGGGGGGTGAGAATGGAATTTCATTCTAGGCTTCCTTCCCACCAACTCCAATACCCCAAGCCAGTGGCTACCCAGTGAATTTTGACTCAGGATGACCGCCTGTATATCCCATGAGCTCTGCTTTTTTTTCTTGAACGTGGACTTAGGAGGGACTTCAAGTAGTTGACGAGGAAATCTCATCTTTTTATTCCAAAAACCTTTTGAAACTCCTACTTCTTTTGACTTTTAGTGAAACGATACACACCAAGACATACACATGAGCCACAGAATTCTCTATTTTAAATTTTGAGGAGCAGGCCTTTCTTCCACAGTTACTCCGAGTGGACTTGATCCCTCAACCTTTGGGTTAGTAGCCAAGGGCATTAACTGTACCAACCAACTTCTCCCTGGCATCAAGTCCATTCTGCCTTCCAGTGGCCCTGGAGGCCAGAACAGAACTGTTCCCATGGGTTTCAGAGACTGTCTCTCTTTACAAGAGTAGAAAGCCTCGTTTTTCTCCTTGGGAGTGGCTGATGGCTTCGAATGGCTGAACTTGAGGTTAGCAGCCCCATGCACACATCAGCTAGACTCCTTTCAAAATCTGACACCATCAAGTCAAAGCCAACTCATAAGGACCCTATAACGGAGTAAAACGGCCTCTGTGAGGTTCTGAGACTGTAACTCTTTACCGGAGTAGAAAGTCCCATCTTTTTCCCAAAGAGCAGCTGGTGGTTTCAATTACTGACCTTGTAGTTAGCAGCCCATCTAATAGCCACTATGGCACCAGGGCTTCTTAAGAATCCCTTAGAAGCTCCTAAAGGACATTTCAGGCCTGCATCATTGCTGCCAAGAAAGCAATGTTCCATTTTCCTCAGTTTTCTCTCTCTTTCTTGATAACTTCTTTTGAAAAAGGTACTAACCCACATCATTACCCAAAGTCAAATGTGGAAATAAATGGAAGAAGGACCTGGACCAGGGCTGTGAGTTTTAGCGGCCAGCAGGTATAACTATACATGGGGCATTCCATAATATGTCTATAGCCATTGGAAGGGAGTTCTGTGAAATTCCAAAGCAATACAAAAAGGGAAACTATAAAGCACTACTGAAGATATGCCCTGGAATCACCCATAAACTGGGCAGGGCCTCTTGTACAAACCTAAGGACACCCAATTTCTGTCAAGCAAAAACAAAAACCAGGGGGGAAGGGAGACAGCAGTCGGTGTTAGATATGAAAATAATAATAATTTGTAACTTATCAAGGGGCCATGAGGGTGGCAGAGGGAGAATGGGGGAAAAGAGCTGATTGTAAGGGTTCAACAGAAAGTAATGTCTAGAAAATAATGATGACAACGTATGTACAAATATGCTTGACTCAATTAATGTATGGGTTGTTAATATGAGCTGTAAGAGCCCTCAATAAAATGTTTTTTTGTTTGTTTGTTTTTTGTTTTGGGGGGCATCACTGCTCTCCGATGGTGGGAGTAGGAGGCCCAGCCCCACTGCTGGAATTGAACCTCCGCCCCAGTGAGCCGCCGTCCCGTGCACAACCACTACACCACCGGGGCTCAGCTCAAAATGACTTAAAAAAAAAAAACAACATTTGTTTCTGTTTATAAAATGAAATATAAGCATTAGAGATATTAATGCAAAGCAAAGAAAAAGGCATTCATAACAAACAGTTGCGAGCCATTTTCATACATATAACTTTTGCTTTCTTCCTATGTACAAATATTGGGCATTGGTGGTTCAGTGGTAGAATTCTCATCTGCCTATGTACAAATATCTGCCCCCTACCACAACTGAGATAACTCTCTGTATCTTTTTTTAGAATTAAGATAAAAATGTCGCTATGACCTAAAAGACAAAACAAAACAAAAACATGTTTGAGTGAGAGTGAAGCTTGTTTGCCATTCAAAGCATATCTCATGCCCAGATATATTACAGGTCATCCTTCCTCCCCATGTTTCTTTACTGATGTGTGGATTAGCCTAAAAAAGACCAAGAAAAGGCAAGCACAGGACGCCAAGAGGAGTCTGGAACGTGTCTGGCCTCACACCTTGGACAAGCACTTGGAGGGATGAAGCTTTTGTGCGAAACGATCATGAACCTTTCCCTGAAAGAACAAAGGAGTGAATAACTAGACACATGGAAAGGTCTGGCAGGGGCCACCCTTGTCAAGGTAGACCTTTTCCTTCAGTGGAATGTCACATCCCCCCACCGCCTGTTGGACTTGTGCTCAGCCATCTGTTTATGTGTAATTTTATCAGAATAAGACAGATGTATGCTATTGTGGTTAGGTGGCTTCTAGCGGGGTCTCACTCACAGCCACCCTGTGAATTTGTTCCTACAGCAGAGCCACATGCTGCCCAGGCCTGGGCCATCCTCACAAGTGTTCTGGTTCCTGAGCCCATCGCTGTGGCCCATTCCTCTTGTTAAGGGTCTTTTCTTTTTCACTTCCCCTCTACTTAACCACACAGGATGCCCTTCTCCGGGGAGTGGTCTTCTGACACATGTTCAAAGAACATGTCCAAAGCAGACACACGGATACTTACAATGACCATCTTTTCCTTCAAGGAGTGCCATCCAACTGTCTTGGTTTCGTGAGCTTTCCCTATGTCAGTAGCTCTCTCTGGATGACTTCTGGTCATTGGTGGCTTTTCATTTTGGAGGGCAAAATGTTGGACAAGACCTGGGATTCCTTTGGGGCAAAAGTACCTTATCTGTGAGACGGATGAGGAAATATAAAGAGCCCTGAAGCTTGGCTTAGAGGAAGTGATTCCTGGCTCAGAAATGACCTTGTGGGTAGCTTCAAAGGTTCTGTGAAGAGTATGGTTGTTTGGGCTCTGCTGAACCTCACTTCGGTACCGATGATGGGGTTCTTGCCATAGCAGACCATGGAATGCAGAAGACTGTCTTTCCCTATGGAATTAAGTTACTGCCTGGCTCAGAAGGAAACACAAGGAGGGCAGGGCACTGTTCATCGGATCCTCAGAGAGGAGGCCATGAAGCCAGCAGGGGGTTGAGGTCTATTAGTGTCTGATAACATTTAGGCATGGAGGTAAAATATGCTTGAGATGAAACTTTGATATAGTAGTCGTCACGCCCAGGACTGCAGGTGAAAACTTCAGAGAGTGTCCATGGTCAGAGCCTCTGTGGTTTAGACTCCACCTCTCCATTATACCCTTGTCGAGAGCTCTAGCATCTGGTCCCCAAAAGTAGTATGGAATGGGCAACAGTACTGTGATCAATAGCATTCTCATATTGCTCTTACTCTAGGTCTGTAATTTTCTCTCTCTCTCTCTCTCTCTCTCTCTCTCTCTCTCGGCATGTGGAATCATATGTGTGGCAGTCATGCAATCGTGTCAATTTCAGGATTGGGAGTGTAGGGGTGGAGTCTAGCCTGTCAATCTGGAGATAGCCAATGAGACTTCTGTGTGGGCATGGCTTTCTCCTGAGAATTCTGGGGAATCTTGTGTTATTTTTCCCTCTTGGAGATGCTCTACTAACAAGACACAAGACTCAGTCCTTGGGAGACATTGCAACTGACAAGACACGTGGTAGCATGCTGATAGACCCTGAGCCCTGGAATTAGGGAAGCCACAGAGAGGCGCCTGCCTCTCTGAGATGCTTTTACCACCATGGTTATACAAGACTCTGCACCCACTGGCCAGTGGCGTCATTGCATGTGCCTCGTGAATCTGAAGAAGACTTTATAGACTGGTATTGAACATAAGGGCTAATATCAGACTTGTGGCTTTGGACTGGGTTGATGCTTTCTTGATGTTCCATTCCTCTTGTATATAACCCTCTCCCTTATATACATATGAGTTTATGAATTTGTTTCTTAGTCTACCCAGACTAACACAATATGTGTGTATCACATTTTAAAACCTTTCATTGTAGTTTAGATTATATGTACAATATAGTAAAGGGACACTGGCGTATGGGGTGGAGTTAACTGTGCCACGGCAAAAACACAAGAAATCCTGGTGAAGCTGTTGGCTGGGCATTGGGCAGTTCAAATCCATCAGCTGTTCCAAGGAGGAGGATGTTTTCTGCTCCTTTAAAGATTTATATGCTCAGGCTGAGCCTCAGTGGCGTAGTGGTTGTGCGCGGGACTGCGGCCCACTGGGATGGAGGTTCAATTCCCGCTCCATGGAGCAAAGGCTGGGCCTCCTACTCCCACCATCTGAGGGCAGTGATGCCTAAAAAAAAAAAAGATTTACACACTCAGAAATGCTGTAGTCAGAATGGCTCAATGACAGTGGGCAGGGTAAGAATGAGAATTCGTGTGGATGTGGGGCAGGGGATGTGAATGATTAAGCTGATTGGCTGCTAAAGGTTCGATGTTCAAGTGGGAAGTTCAAGCCTCCAAAAGAAAGGCCTGTCAATGTACTTCTGAAAAGGGAGCCCCTGGAAACCCCAGGGAGCACCCTTCTATGAAACGCATGAGGTTGGCAAGGGTTGAAATCAATCCAACAGCAGATAGTTTAGGGCAAGAATGATATGACATTATTCCTCCCAAAACATGTTCCCTACCCCTTTACAAGTGAAACAGAACCCTACAGCAGAGATTCCCAACATGTGGGTCGTGACCCCTTTGGGGATTGAACGACCCTTTCACAGGGGTCACCTAAGATCATGGGAAAACACAGATTTCCCATATTCTTAGGAACCAAGACACTGCTTCTCTATCCGTCTCCAGGTGGGTCTGCGCAACATGCAGATACGGGTACCCAGCGTGAAGACTATTACCCATGTGACACCATGCTTTAAGACAAAATTTCATTTATTCATCATTAGAAATAAACATTTCACAATATATAACATATCTATATATGTTAACTTATGTGTTACATACATATGTTAACATATATCACACACATATATAACATATATATCACAATATAACATATTGCTTTTGTGATGAATCTCTATGCTTTCATTATGTTCAATTTGTAACAATGAAAATACATCCTATCAGATATTTTCCTTATGATTCATAACAGTAGCAAAATGACAGTTGTGAAGTAGCAACAAAAATAATTTTATGACTTGGGGATCACCACAGCATGAACAAGTATATTAAAGGGTCCTGGCATTTGGAAGTTTGAGAACCACTGCTCTGGAGTTTAAAAGTTGTCTCCCTTTATATGTTATATTTGTATGTGAGTTAGTAGCAGAACTTTCTTTCTGTCCTATTTCCTGTAGATGACACACTACCTTTCACTTCCACATCTGATACAGTACATGGACATTGGGGTCAGTCAAATCTTTGGAAAGACACCTTCCTAAGCATGTGAGTTTTGAAGTCAAGACAATCACTATGTCATTACCCCTATGTCTCACAGTAATCCCATGGGACCGGGTAGAATTGCCCCTGCAGGTTTCTGAGCCTCTAACTCTGGTGGGAGTAGATGGTTGCGTCTTTCATCCACAGAGTGCCTGGTGATTTTGGACGACTGAACGTACTGTTAGCAGCCCATGTAACCATTACTCCAGCAAAATGACTTCATCTCTGAACCGTGCCTCCACTATAAAACGGGACATTTTGAGGTCTGTTTCTGAAGATTGTTACAAAGACCATTTTATTGTTGTGTGTTAGTGAGTCAATTATAACTCGTGGTGCCCACACAGGACATCAGATCAAAGATAATCCATTTCCAACCTAGGGAACATGGGACAGTAGCCACAGACATAGAAGTTAGGATTGACAATGCATGTTTGGGGAGGCGAAGGAATAGGATTCAGTTCATAAGGCATTACATCTCAAATAAACTACAACCAAACCTGCATAAAAGAGAATTTCCAGAGCCTTAATGCGTGTCTTCCCCAACATGGAAAGCTTTGAATACAAGAATAATACCAGAAAGAGCTCAGGTGACTGTGTGGGTCTTTTTATAGAGAGCTGGTGGAGTTATGGTTACATGTTGGGCTGATGACCCCAAGGTCAGTGGTTCGAAACCACCAATCGCTGCTTGGGAGAGAGAGGGGTTTTTCTCCTCCCACAAAGCGTCACAGTCTCCGAGGTCAGACACAGCTCTGCCTGTCCTAGGAGGCATTTGCTATGAGTAGGCATCAACTTGAGAGGAGTGAGTTAAGTGAGAGGTCTGAAGTCGGCATCGACCTGGTAGTGGTGAGGTTTTGTTTCGCTTTTTCTGTTGGTCTTGTGAGAGAGAGAGCAATCCTCCCAGGTGCAGCATGGTTAAAGATCTCGATGAAGTTCTCAGTAGGGTACTGACCACTTTCATTTGAGCCAACTCTGACTTCTGGAGATTCCAAGTGTGTCAAAGGAACACTGCTTCCTAGGATGCGCAGTTCCTTCGGAGGTTTTCAGAAGGAATTTGCTCAGGTTTTCTTCAGAGGCACCTTTAGGGATTGACACCCCCCTGTCAATCCGTTAGCCGCAGGGTGGGTTAACCATTTGCACCACTCACCCAGGGACTCCCGGTGAGCAGCTGCTAGCACCATTTCTCCTCTTCACTGCTTTGAGGCCCTTCGGCTACTTGTTCTGAAAGATGACATGCCCCTGCCCCTCCCTGGAATCAAATATTCTAAAATCCAGACGTTCGAGATCACCCAGATTTGCTGCCTGCCCGTGCAGAAAGCCAGCCTCCTTTCAGATGTCTGAGGAGTTGGAAGATCATGCTGCACCTATCACGTTTAACCCGCAGTGACGGATGATTGGCAGCCTAACAGCTGAAAGACAGCCATTTGGCCAGAAGTTCAAACCCCAACAGGACGAGACATAGCAGGATCACAGTGTGATTCGCTCTGGCCATGAAGTCTGAATCGCCAAGTTTAGAGGCAGAGGCAGGGGTGACAGCTGGTAGCCATTTTCGTCAATAAAGTTGTGACGGTTGAGGGGTACATGCAACCAGAGCCTGCTAATTTCATAGACTCTGAGCCAAGTGCTTAGTGTCAAAACTAGCTATGATCAATGATGCAAATGGTTATGAACGGCAAATCGCTCCCCATCAGATTCTGTCTTCATAGCAGGCAGGGGTAGACCAGATGCTGATTTCCAGAAATAAATACAATGATAAGAGAAGGAGGCCTTATCTCTTTTTTTAAAGCCAGGTTTATTGAAGTATAAGCTACGTACACAGAATCTAAGCAGCTCTATAAAATATGACCACCATTGTCAGGAAACCACCGCTACAATGAAGAAAAGAGTATTTCCATCACTCCCCCAAATTTCTTTGTGCTTTTTGGTCATGTATCCCTTCCCCACCTCCAATTCCAGTCAACCACTGATTGCTTTTTCTGAATTTATGGTGTCGCCATTTCTAGAATGCCATAGTATGGAATCATACAGTCTGTGAGGTTTTGAATCTGTGTCCTGTCACTTCCATAATGCTTATGAGAGTCATCCTCTTCTTCTTCTTTTTTTTTTTTTGCATCACTGCCCTGGTGGGAGTAGGAAGCCCAACCTTGCTTCTGGAGAGCTGCTGCTAGATTTGAACCGCCAACCATGTGGGACACAGTCCCGCACACAACCACAGCACCACCAGGGCATGAAGGAGATTTAAAAAAAAAAAACTCATGGAAAAACAGAGTGGAGTTTTTCTTGTCACTTCTCATATGCATCACAGCTCCTTCCTTTCAATGTGGAACTGAGTACCTGGGTGAGGAGACACTGTGATGCCATCGATTGGCTAGTTGAAGAGTAGTCGGGTGGTTTCCAGTTTCTAGTTACTGGGAATAAAGAAAGCGGCAATGAATATTTGGAACCTTGCCATTTGAAGAAAAAAAAATCCAAGGAGAAGAAATACCTTTGCAACCTAGGAAAGTACCTGTGTGGCGAGCAGGAATGAGCCTAAGGTTGGGATGTGGTCTTCCAGGTTAGCAGACAGAAGCACTGAGAAATTTAAAGCAAAACCAGAACACTTTTACTAACCTTATTTCCTTGCACAGTCCCTCTGCAAAGTAGACTGGGCATTGACTTACCCCGGGATATGAAGAGTAGCCAGGAAATCACAAGATGCTCCAGATGTCCAACCTCTGATGGACTGCCCTTTGCCTCCAAACAGACACTGAGCACACAAGTATGTAGAATGCTCTGTGAGGTACTTTGGGAGGTAGGTCATGAAGCCATCATGAATTGGCTTTGATCCCACCAAGAGGGGACGGTCTCTTTTAGAACAAGGACCAATTCAACAGCCCCAGACTCGAGATGAGTATTGAGATAGAAGCCAAGGAGCGATCCAGCTGCTTCCAATCCTTTTTGGAAAGGCAGGGCATGTCTTTATAAAGAATTCAGTCCAACCTGAGATAGACGGGGGCAAGAAGGGAATGGAGAGACAAACTCTGAAGGTGCAGAGAAAAAGGAATGGTGATGCAGGCAAGAAAATGGTTGCTAGGACAAGGGACAAGCTTCTTCTTTGGCTTCCAACTTTGAGAAAGTACTGACCAGGCATGACTCTCTTTGAACTCAGTCTAAGTGACTGAGATACTCAAAACAGAATTTAAAAACCTTCCAAACTCATGGTCTTCCAGTCAATTCTGACACAAAGTGACCCCACAGCGAAACCTGCCCCAGAGTAGAAAATCTCACCTTTTCCCCACAGAGTGGCTGTCGGTTTTGAACTGATGGTCCTGCAGTTAGTAGCCCAACACGTCACCCCTGTGTCCCAGAATGAAAGATTGGAGAATCGAAGTGAAAGACGCCACTCCCATTGGCCTGGTATTCCTGGGCTTGTTGGGTACGGTGGGAGAAGTTTCCCTGGACTACTGGCTTTCAATGAGCTGGACCCATAGGCCTGGTAGACAAGGAGACCAGGATTTCTGATGCAGCCACAAGTGGGAGAAAATGTCTGTGAGATGCTCTCCTTGAAAGGAAGACGTCTGCCTTGCCAGTGCTGCTTCGGAAGCATTTCGCTGCTCTGAACTCCCAGAAGTTCACTTCTTTCTGTTCGGGTCCGATGGCTGCCCACCAGCTGTCGCTGCTGCCAGAGAGCACACCGGCTCCTTGTGAAGTCTGCCAGCTTGGGTCAGGAGGGGAAGGCCGGCCTTTTGTGTTTCATCTGCATGGGTCTTCTCTGCCAGCTCCAGTCAGCACCCTTTGCCAGGCCTATTGTGCAGGCAGAAAAATTTACCCAGACTCTCTTACCAACTAGGAAATCTACCAAGAGTGTCCCCCGTGCCCCCATTCCCCATGCACCCCTGAAAACAATGCCTGAGCCTGTCCTCCATGGGTCATCCAACTCCAGGCCAGGCCACAGCCTCTGCCAATAGCAGCTACCGACCCCCAGGACCGTTTGAAGTCCGGACAGAATATGGGAAAGTGTGAAATTTTGCTTCCATTAAGAAATGGGGGGAAAGAGAGACTAGAGCTTACTGATTCATGATTTTATTTTATTTTTTAGTAAGTGGGAGTTTAGACATTCGAGTAAAACTGCTTGAACTCAAATTCTGGGTCTGCCCCTCTTCCGCTGTGTGGCCTTGGATACGAATGTCATTCAACTCCCTGGGGCCTCGGGGAGGTGTCCTGGTGTCAGGAATTCAACCCGACCAGCTGCTCCCATCACCGAGGAGAGAGACTTTCTGCTCCCATAGAGATTGACAGCCTCGGAAACCCATGGCCTTCTACTCTGTCCCCGGGGACGCTGGGAGTCAGCATTGGCTCAAAGCCGTGAGTGTGCATCTCCTCCGCTGTGAGACAGGAAGGAAAAGAACAGTATCTAGAGATGGGGACAGAGTTTGGGGAGAGTGTCTGGGGCAGGACCCAGATAAGCACATATTTGGGGAAGAAAAACACCAGAAGGATTTTTCCTGGCTGTTGTGTGCTTTCCAACCAGAGCTGCTGGCTTTTAGATCAGGGGTTCTTAAAGTGAACGACCCTTTCACAGGGGTTGCCAGATTCATCACAGTAGCAAAATTAGTTATGAAGTAGCAACGACAATAGTGTATGGTTGGGGGTCACCACCCCATGAGGAACCGTATGAAAGGGGAAAGGGAGTCCTGCTGGCAGCAGGGCTTCTATCCAGAGCAGTGGTTCTCAACCTTCCTCATTCCGCGGGGCACTTTCAACCTGCGGGTTCAGAACCGCTGATCTAAAGACAGCTGCTCTCCTTGGGAAGACCGTGCCTTCTTCAGAGACGTCCCAGTCTAGGCCTTGTGATAATGGGGAATGGAAAAGAGAGACACCACAGTCAGGAAAATCCTTTTGGTATCTTTCTTCCCCAAATACGGGCTTATCAGTGTACCCTATGCTGAATGAATGAGCAGAATCGGAAATGGTGATTTGTCTCCCCTGGCTTCAAAGCATCCGTGGGAAAATTTCATTCGCTTTTAATTCCATTTTTGCACATGTTATTTGAAGCCCCCTCAAGATGTGGTGAGAATCTTTTCAAACGCCGACAGTCGGATAGAGGTTGCGGCCCACCCTGATGAAGGCTGCTGTGACCAGGCCTGCAGGACAACAGGAAGAGGAGGGCCCTGGGGAGGGACAGAGATGGGGCAGAGGGGAGGGAGGGCCAACTCCCTGTGAGACACCTCACCTCTCTTCTGACTTCTCTGGTGGAAACAACTGACAAGTCTAGTGGAAGGCCATGCCGTGGTTGTCACAGGCATCTAGATCCCCGGCTTGGTGCCCTTGCTACCTTTTCCACTCTTTTTCCTTTGTGACCAGTGCAGCAGAGCCGTTGCCTGGCCGACCCAATGTACAGTTGTTAGGGACCCAGCCAGTGCAGGTATCGCTCCTCCTGGTCCCTTTCTCCATCTGTATATTAAGTTTTAAAGATAAGCAGCAAATCCCTGGGTGAGATCCATCCCATTCGAGCTTCATAAAAAGTCTGGCCCTACCGTCGTGGTAAGTGGCTATTGTTGCCGTTGTTGCTTAGGCTGGAGTCATTTCTGACATATAATGACCCTCTGTAGAACAGAACCAAGCAGTCCCCCGGTCCGGTCCCATCCTCACCCGTGTTCTTCTGTTTGAGCTCCTTGTTGTAGCTGCGGTGTCCTTTCCCTGGGTCTGATCTCTCCTAACAAACACATCCACAGACAAAATCTCACCAGCCTTGCTTCTACGGAGCATGAGGGCTGTACTTTTTCCAAGTCAGGGTTTTTTTTGGTTTCTTCTCTTGGCAATCCATGATAGTTTCAGTATTCTCTATCTGCTGTAAATTTGTCTTTTCCATGTTGTATTGTTGTTGTTCAGAAAATCTGTACACCGTGTAGGAGCCTAAGGGGCACAGTGGGTTAGGAGTTAGGTTGCTAACCCCAGGGTCAGCTGTTCGCAACCGCCAGCTGATCCATGAGAGAAAGGTGAGGCTGTTACTCCCGTGCAGACTGATGGTCTCAGAAATCCACAGGGGCAGTTCGACCCTGTCTTAGGGCATTGCTATGAGTTGGCATAGATCTGATGGCAAAGAGTGTGGATACTGGCTGAGGTTCGAAAGCAGATACCGTCCAGCTAAGGAGGCATTGAGCAGGTGCCCCCCTTTCACACGCAGGGACCTCCCACAGAGCCCACCTAGACAGCAATGTGCACAACAGCAATAGTCCAATACTCCGTGTCTCAGGGCAGGGGGTTTCGACACCCCTCCCTCCTTAGAGTTGGTTATTAATTGTTATGAAAGAGAACCCCTGCTGCCAGCTGGATGAAGTCATCCGAGGTCTCTCACATTTGCTCTGGGTCGGGATTTCGGTCACTCAGCCTCTTTGGGGCCTCAGTCCCCCCCCTGCCCCGCCCCCTAGCAAAACATATCCTAATGCAACAGCTTGTCTGCTTGTTTGTATATCTATTTCCCCTTCCTATGATCCCTTCCATATGTGTTTTTAAATTAGTTGGCAATACACTATACAATTAGGTCTTTAATAATTTTTTTAAAATATTGATTCTTGGCATGTTTTTACATCCACTCTTTTGCTTTTAGTAATTGTTTTTTTGAGTTCTCTGTGGCTTAGCGTTTTTCTGCCCATTAAAAAAAAAAAGATGATGTCACTTTTAAAATTAGAAGTCTGGGGGAAATTAGCGTGAACTTTGAAACTCAGAGAGGGACAAAGAACGCCTTAGGGAAGTTTCAAAACCGGGAACCCCATCTGTGTCTCTGCTTGGCCCTTACGGTTCAGCCCGCAGCATTTTCTGCTCTCATTCTACAAATCCTTCTGCCTCCTCAGATCATGGAAAGGGAAGCTCTCCTCCAGTTTCTGGGAATTGGCTACGAGGAGGAGTTCAATACAGTAGTCAATGCTGTAAATTTTTATGGAAGCGGACAATCTAGTCGTTCTCCCTCAGAGTGACTGGTGCAATGTTTAACCCACAGCAAGGCTCCGGTCTGTGGGACGAATCACCATTTTTCACAAGGCACAAGTACAGTCTTCAGATTGTAGTGATCACACGCATGCATTTTGTTTGGCCAGGCACACTTGCTAAAATTTGTTTCTGAATATCGTCTTTTGAATCATTTTTACTGGAGGCTCAGACAACTCTTCTCACAATCCATACATGCATCCATTGTACTTTTGTTTCCCTCGCCGTTCTCCAAGCACTTGCTTTCCACTTCAGCTCCTAGTATTCGCTCCTCATATTTTCCCTCCCCCCCCCACGAACCCCTGATAATTTATAAATTATTATTAATTTGTCATATCTTACACCAGCTGATGTCTCCCCTCACCCACTTCTCTGCTGTCTGTAACCCAGGGAGGAGGTTATATGGAGATCCTTGCAATCTGTTTTTCCTTTCTATCCCACCTTTCCTCTACTCTCCCATTATCGTCCCTCTCATCACCAATCCTAAGGGGTTCTTCTGGCCTGGATTTCTTGTGTTTCCAGTTCCTGTCTGCACCAGTGTTCATCTTTTGGTCCCGCTGGATTTGTAAGGTAGAACTGGGATCATGATGGTGGGGGTGGAGAGGACGTGTTCAAGAACTAGAGGAACATTGTATATTTCATCATTGCTACACTGCACCCTGACTGCCTTGTCCTCCTCTCCAGACCTTCTGTGAGGGAATGTCTAGTTGCCCACAGATGGGCTTTGGGTCCCCACTCTGCATTCCCCTTCATTCACAATGATATGATTTTTTGTTCTTTGATGCCTGATAACTGAACCCTCAATACCTCATGATCACCCAGGCCGCTGTGCTTTTTCCATGAGGACTTAGTTGCTTCCCGGCTACATGACTGCTTGTTTATCTTTAAGCCTATAAGGCCCCAGACTCTACATCCCCTGATAGACAGGCACCATCAGCTTTCTCCCCCACTTTTGCTTACGCACCTGATTTTTCCACAGCAATCATGTTAGGACAGACTGGTGTGGTTCTTCCATGTGGACTTTGTTGTTTCCCATCAGACTTAACTGGAAAACACTTGTAAAGGATGACAAATAGACCTTGAACTATTTATAGAGCTTGTTGTTGTTGTTGCCTTTCTGTTGTTGTTGTAGCTATTGTTTTATTTCTTATTGTCTAGTGTCAGGGCATATTGTTATCGCTGCATCTCTATCTGTAAGGGGTAGGCAGGATAAATAAGCTGGAAAAGAGAACAATGGGATGACAGTTCCAGGGGACACATGGGAAAGGGAGAGAGGGGGGAAAGGAATGGGTTTTGACAGGCCCAGGGACAAGGGAACAGCAAGTGACTGAAAATCAATGGCGAGAAAGATGTAAGAGGTCTAGCAGGGCTAGATCAAGGACAGTGTAGCTGAGAGAAATTCCTGAAACCCAAATGAAGACTGATCATGAGAGTGGGACAAAAGGAAAGTAAAAAGAAATAGAGAAAAGTACTAGGACACAAAGAGCATTTATAGAGATCTAAACAAAGGCATGTACATATATAAATTTATTTATATACCAAGAAGGATAAATAGAGCTATGGACATATATTTACAGGGTTAATATTAAGGAAACACGACAGTGGGCCCCTACTCAAGTACTCCCCCAATACAAGAACACTTTGTTGTAATAATTCGGTAGTCTGAGATGCTCACCTTCCCAACATGATCACTGAGGACAAAGCGGATGTATAAGCAAATGTGGTGGAGAAAACTGATGGTGCCCAGCTATCAAAAGATGTAGCGCCTGGGGTCTTAAAGGTTTGAAGATAATCGAGCGGTCATCTGAATATCTTTAAGTGAGATTTTGAATTCTTTATCTCACCATATGGTCACCATTCCCCGCTTAGCTCATTTGGTTAACTGATGACCCCAAAGGTATTTGAGTTTTGAACAGCTATTTTGGTCTTTTTCTTCCTTCCTTCCACCAACCCTTCTTTCTTCTCCTTCCTTCTTTTTTCTCGACAGCTACATACGTTTCTGTTTTATTTGGAAGTGGGCCAGGGAAGACTTGATGCCGTCCTCCAGAAAGATAGAAATGGCTCCTAGAGTTCAGTCAGTCTTCAGAAGGATTCAATTCCTCCAGAACACTCCACTCCCAGTGCTCCTCTATGACCCCGGCCTGGAGGAAAAGCAATCCATCTACTGCCACTGCTCTACATTTGCCAACATGGGTGCTTCATCCTAACCACATCTTACTTTATTTTTGGTGAAGGCACACACAGCAAATCCTGTTCCTACTCAATGGTTTCTCCATAGAATACGATCTCTGGTTTTAGTGATAGGTTTCAAAATGTGTCATTATTCGCCCTTCTTCTGCCCCAATTTTCATTGTTATTGACTTAAATTCTCTGCCTCCCAACCTTCTCAACTTGAGTGTTTTTTGCTATTATAGCTCATAATTTTAGTTTTTCATACCTGTTACTTATCTCTACTCTGTTCACTTAAACCCTATCACCCTATTCTGCTCTTAGGATTTCTTTTTCTTTTTTTTCCTTATTTCTGAGGTTTTCCAGTCCCCTGTTCATTACATTTAATTAAATTGCCAGAGAGATGCGAGGCAATTCCCATGGCCACTGTGACAGACTTCAAAATGCTACGGGACAATTTTAGATCTTGCTTTGAACTCCAAGGTTTGATAACCTCCTTCTCTTTAAGTTTATCCCTCTGACTTAAATACTTCCGTCTGCTTTTCAGGTGAAGCTGGGAGATGGAGGCACAGACTTCATCTAAGCTTTATAAAGAATATTCTGTAAAGTTGCTGTTTCATTTTTATACTTCAAATAACCCCTAGGAATCAATAGTTTGGTGAGTGAAGTGTAAATTAATAAGAAACATGGAATATGTTTTCTCTTCAATGACATGAACAGAAATTCTATGGGTTTTTATTTTAAAACCTAGGAAAAGGTACTGGGGGCATTTGCTAAGCTTCAAGACAGGCTTTTTGTTCCTGTAGAGGGTTATATTCAGAAACCTACAGGGTCAGCTTTACCCTGAGTGACTCTGAGTCATAGTCAACTCAATGGCAGTGAGTTTGGTTTGGAAGTGAAAACAACAACAGCAATAACAACAGCTACCCTCACTGACAGAAGTCATTGCTGACTCATTGTGTTCCCCTGTGGGTTTCCAAGGCTGTCCCAGGCTTTGTCCTGCAGAGCTGCTGGTGGATTCCATTTGGACGACAGTCCCAACTTGTGACCACGACACCCCCAGGGCTCCTTTGGAAGTAAAGACGCTGACAGTTTCTCATTCTTTACTGGATGATGGCACCTTTCTAAGGAACGTCCCAAATCGAAACCTCAAAACCCATCACAGAGTCAATGCTGACTCACGATGATCCTACAGGACATGGAGCGCCGTCGCCGTGAGTTTTCGAGACTCCAACTCTTTACAGAACTTGAAAGCCTCACCCTTCTCCCTAGAAGCAACTGGGGGTTTCAAACTGCTAACTTGGCAGATGGTAGCCTGTGTTGGTCTGGGTAGACTAGAGAAGCAAATTCATGGACACTTATGAATTTGAGCTTTGTAAGAAAGAGCTTTAGAGCAAAGAGTAATTGTTATGAAGAACCATCCCAACCCGGTCCAGATCAAACCCCTAAGTCCACTATTACTCCGCGTCGATACTAGTCCATGAATTCCTCTTTAGCCCCACACCACCATGAAGTGATGCTGGACGCAGAAAGATCACAGGCCAATGGGTGGAATCCAATGGTGGGGAAAGCGTCTCCGCACTGGCATGGAGCTCCACGTGGCTCCCCCAGCAATAGGGCTCTGGCTGCCACCAGCATAGCACCAAGGGGCTTGTCAGCAGGAAGACGGAGCAGAGAGTGTGTATCTGGCCTCTGGTGAACTATTTATCTCCTTCGTGCCTCCAAACGAGGTCCTCAAGCTGTGACCTGATAGACAGGCTAGACTCCACCCCTTCACAAGTTGCCAAGTGATTATGTAACAGCCATGATCCCAACATGAAACCCTCTTCAAATAAAAAAGGGAGTTCTTAATATTACTCTGCTAAAATATATTGACGAAAACACTTGCTGTTTCAATATTGTTTACCTGTATAATTGAGGCACATTCATTATGTTCACTATGTTGTGCAACCAGTACTACTGTCCATTTCCAAAATTTTCAGCACTTTTAAATTGCTCAATCAGTGCCCTTAAGCAATAACATCCCTTAAAGGGTTTTTGTGGTCTTATCCAGCATTGCTTTTAAATTTTATTTTATGATAAATTAGGTGGAGTTTTACAAAGCTGCTCATTAGTCTTTTTTTTTTTTTTGCTCATCAGTCTTACGTTCAACAACTTATACACATTTTGTTTCAACTTATCCATTGCAATCCTTTCCATGTATCATTATTTTTCCTGCTTCCTCCCTGTGTTTGCTGTTTCTACTCCTTTCCCCTCTCTGGCCATTATCTTTGGCTAAAGACTGTCCTTTTGATTATTCCACCACAGAGATGAGTTCAGTTCCAGACCTTATGAGTGAAAGCCATGGTCCCAGGAGTTCCACCTGCCTCTGTCCAACCACTAAGCTGGTCTCTTTTATGATTTTGGGTTTTGCTGCACATTTCTCTACCACTCTGCTCAATACGTGCTGCTGTGATCATTTTCAGAGTAGTTGGTAGTGGTGGCTGGGCACCATCGAGTTCAGGGATCCTCAAACTTTTTAAACAGGGGGCCAGTTCACTGACCCACAGATGTTGGAAGGCCAGACTATAGTTAAAAAAAAAAAAGAACAAATTCACGTAGGGCCCAGGATGAGTTGGCTGCTAAGCAGGACAGCAGCAGCAAAAACACTCAGCGGGCCAAATAAATGTCCTTGGTGGGCCTCATGTGGCCCATGGGCCATACTTTGAGGACCCCTGATCCAGTTCTTTTGGTCTCAGAGTTCCAGAGATTGATGTTTGCATCAGTTCATTGGATTTACTGTTTCCATATCTTTGAATTTTCATCACTTCTCTTTGCCCCAGAAGGGGAGAGACTAATGGTGCACCTTAAATGGCTACATGTGGACTTTTAAGATGTCAGTCGCTTCTCACCTAAGTAGAATGTAGAACTTTGTTTTGGTTAACTATGTTATGCCAAACAGACCTTGACCGATAGTTTGTTGTCTCCTCTAGGTTGCTCTAAAACTGCAATTGCTAGTATTTATACTGAGGATCCCCAAACAGGGGCAGACAACAGCTCTCAACCTCGGCTCTTCACAGGATGAACTGAGCTCTGAGCAGGAGTACCTTATCATGCTGCTAAATTGGAATTTATTTTCACACATTTTCCTTGCTAGGAAGGGAACTATTGTGTCCTCTTTTTATGTTTATTCTTTATTTGTATGTTGTTTATCACAACATAATAAATGTGCTGTTCACGTCAGTGTTTTCGGATCTTGAAGGAAGGGGGAAACCTGTCAAGCTCTTTAACTGGTGATGTTGAGCGAGCCAGGGAAGTCAGGGAGTGGAGAAAAATCAAATAATGGAATTCCAAAGGACTGCAGCTATCCGCCGCCCCCCCACCTCTTCAATAGTGTTGTTTCACTGTTTGGTCATAATGTTTTTGTGGTGTAATAATAATATTGTGGTAATGTTCCATTCTAAATGTTTTCCTCTATCCATTTGGTGTATATAGCAATTATAACAACAGTCACAGATGGTTTTATCCAATACTGAGAGCTCAAAGAATTACATTTCTCTTGCACAAGAAATATTTATGTCTAAGAAGCCAAACTAATAATTTAGAATCAGAACATGTTCTCGCCAGAACAGATAACAAAGAAACAATTGGTTTTCTAAATTTCTTTTTCTCCAGTCCATCTCTGCCATATTTTCTGTATCATCATAACATCAAAAAATTCATTTAAATTTTATGCATATTGCAACACTACTGGGCCCAGCCCTGTGAGATTTTGAATTTGGCCTGGTGTAGGGGTCGGCACCACTTTTTAATGCTCCCTTGGTGGTTTTAATGTGCTGAGAATTACACTTTCCAATAATCACTAACAGTCAAGTAAAGTATGAAAAACACTGCACCAGGCCCCTATGCTTATCTTAGGTCACCAGGAAACAGCCCAACCAACATATAATCACCATCAACACTAACTATCTATGATCTTGGTAAGTTTGACATAATGTGCAATATGCATAAAATGTGTGTTTTATCTGGGACGACACCTTCCTTTTAGCAAATCCTACTCACGTTGTGAAACTCCTTTCCTTGACTTTCTGTCCTGATTTAACCGGTGGCCCAGCTGGAGCTGGAAGTGGATCTACCAACCATCCTATCCACCAATTATTGTCAAGTCAGGTCCAATGCATAGGGGGTCAAGAAGAGTACTGAGCTCCTAAGGGCTTTTCGAGGCAGACTGCAGGCCCCTCTGAGTGAGTTCAAGTTACCAAGATAATAATTAGCAGTCGAGTGCTTGGCCACTCAGGGTGGGATTCTTATTATTTAATACAGTTCTATCCCCACGTTAACCCAATCCAATGGCCTTTGGTATCTGGTACACTTTGGAACTCCTAATCTCTGCCTATTATGTATATCTATTGCTAGAGAGAAGTGGCTTATTTCCCTTTAATCTTGAGTTAATTTATCCAATTTATTGACGGACACCCAGCAGAGTGATACATGGCGGCACAGATCAGGACATTTTGTTTTTAAAGCTTTGTATTGTGAGTTAGAGGAAGATTTACAGAGCAAATAATGAGTCTTACAGTCAACAATTTGTACACATTTTGTTTCAATTCATCCGTTTTAATCCCTTTAATGTATTATCACTTAGCCCACTTCCTCCCAGCTTTTCCTATTTCTATTCATCCTTCTATCCTAACCCTCTGTCCTTGGATAAAGATTGCCTTTAAAGAAATTTTAAATAGTTGATTGTTCTCACGTGGAAGATGAATTCAATTCCAGACCAGAAGGATGACTAAAAGCTACGCCAGGCGTGAGGGCCCCACCAGTCTCTATCTAATCAGCAAGTCTTGTCTCTTTAGTGGTTTTGAATTCTGATCCACATATGCCCCCTACTCTATCCAGGACCTTCTTATTTTGTTGTTTTGTAATCATTTTATTAGGGGCTGATACAACTCTTATCACAATTCATACATACACACATTGTGTAAAGCACATTTGAACATCTGTTGCCCTCATCATTCCCAAACATTTTCTTTCTACTTGAGCCCTTGGTATCAGCTCCTCGTTTCCTCCCTCCCTCCCCACCACTCTGCCTCACAAACCCTTGATAATTTATAAATTATTATTTTGTCATGTCTTACACTGTCCGGCATGTCCCTTTATCCACTTTTCTGTTGCCCATCACCCAGGGAAGAGGTTAAATGTAGGTCCTTGTAACCAGTTCCCCTTTTCGACCCCTCCTCCCCTCCACATTCCCAGTATCGCCACTCTCACCACTGGTCCTGAGGGATCATCTGTCCCGAATTCCCTGTGTTTCCAGTTCCTATCTGTACCAGTGTATACATACTCTGTTCTACCTGGATTTGTAAGGTAGAATTAGGATCATGATGGGGGTGGGGGGGCTGGGTAGGAAACATTTAAGAACTAGAAGAAAGTTGTATGTTTCATTGTTGCCACATCCTGACTGGTATTTCTCCTCCCCATGACCCTTCTGTAAGGGGATGTCCAGTTGCCTACAGATGGGCTTTGGGTCCTCACTTCCCCTTATTCATAGTAATATGATTTTTGGTTCTTTGAGGCTTGATACTTGATCCCTTTGATAACTCATGATCACACAGGCTGATGTGATTCGTCCATGTGAGCTTCGTTCCTTCTGAACTAGATGGCTGGTTGTTTACCTTCAAAATTTTAAGACCCTACATGCTATATCTCTTGATAGCTGGGCACCATCAGCTTTCTTCATTACATTTGCTTATGCACCCGCTTTGTCTTTGGTGGTTGTGTTGGGAAGGTGAACTTCATGGAATGCCAGTTTAATAGAATAAAATGTTCTTGCATTCAGGAAATACTTAAGTGGAGGCCCAATGTCTATTTGCTACCTTAATAATAAACCTAAAAATATATGCACATAGATCTATTTCCCATCATCATATATAAATATATTTACATATGTACATGCCTGTATTTAGACCTCTATAAATGCCCTTTGTCTCCTAATTATTTCCCCTCTTTCCTTTAACTTTCCTCTCTTTCTACTATCATGCTCATTCTTCATTTGAGTTTCAGTAATGCTTCTCTGCTACATTGCACTTGATCAAGTCCTACAAGGCCTCTTACACCCTCCTTGCCACCGAGTTTAGATCACTTGTTATTCCCTTGTTCCTGGGTTTGTTAATACCACTTCCTTTCCTCCACCTCCCATGTTGCCCCAGAACCATTGGTCCCATTATTTTCTCCTCCAGATTCTTTATGCAGCCTATCTTATCTAGATAGACCTGCAGAAATAATAATATTCACAAAAACAGAGCAAAACAAAGCAACAAAGAAAACAAAACAGCAACAAACCAATGACACACAAAAAGAAAAACCCATGAATAGTTCAAGGTCTGTTTGTTCACTCCCAGGAGTGCTTTCCAATCGAGTCTGATGGGGTGCCACGCCCTAGCCCCAAAATCTATTTTTGGTACTCCCTTGGGACTTCCTCCTTCTGCTCCCCTTGCTGTTCTATTGCACGCCCTTAGTGTTTTGCCTCAGTGTGGTGGTGTCAGATGGGGCACAATTCCCACACTGTGTCTCCAGTATTGTCCCATGTAGAGCTGTGGGTCAGTGAGGGATGTCATGTCTCATAGTGGAGCCGCCCTTAGGGTCCTCTCTGTGCATTGACTGCTCTGAGCAGGAATATCATCCTCAAGACTTGGTGGACCAGGATGTGCTCCACTCTCTCTTCCTACCCTTTCATTCGCTCCGGTATGCTCTGATCACCTCTCTCTGAGCTGTAGCTTCAGTGCTTTGAAGTAAATTCTTCCGGGGCAAGGGGTGGCTGTCCACCTAGTTGGGATTGGGGCTGTCTCCTCAGATCTCTCCACTGGTTCCCAGCTTCATGCCGGTAGGTTGCATTCACATCTTGGAGCACATCTTGAAGTCTGTCCAGGACCTTCTAATGTGATCCTTTTCAAAGCAGCAGGTAGCAATAGTTCGATACCATCTAGTTCTTCTGCTCAGAGTTATACAGACTGAGGTGTATGTGTTATATTAGTACATTGGACTAATTGATGCATGTCTTTCAACTGTCATCACTTTTCGTTCCTTTGGGCAGGAGGAGACCAATAGGCCAGTCGTTGCACCTTAGATGACTAATTACAAACTTTGAATATGCTAGTCATTGCTCCTCCAAATAGGACTTGAACTTGGTGTTCCCCAAGACTATAATTCTCCAGGTCCAGCAATTGATCCCCTCAAGATGTTGGCTTATTATGCCCGAGAAGGTTTCATTCATGAATTTATTTGCAGCATGAATCTGTCACACCTCTATATATTTGTGGCTATACTCCCACTCTCAGAACAGGATTATTTTGATCATATGTCCTAGAGAAAAGCTGGAGAAAGCCAGGGGATAGCATGAGGGCAAAGATAGAAAAGAGATTGGGGCAGGGGTGAGGGGAACGGTGGAGGAGAGAGAGCAGGGTGAGAGACTGTTGAAAGCATAGAATCTAACACTCTCCAGTTCTGAGTTTCTCCTTCACTTTTGGTTACCTTATTCCTAGCATAAATGCCAGAGAGTAGGGACTTTAAAAAACAGAAATGTATCTATTCACAGTTCTGGATGATGAACCCAGGGTTTCAGCTTAAATGAAGGTATTTCTTTACCTCTTTCAGCTGTGGGGCATCAGTCTTCATCTCAGGATGTCTTCTCTGCTTGTTTTCTCTTTTTGTAAGAGACCACTCAGAAAGTATTAGGCTTATTTCTGGTATGACCCTATTAACATAGCAAAAGAACAAACCCCTATTCCCAAACAGGGCGCATCACCTCACAGGGGCAGTTCTATTCTTTCCTATGGGGTGGCTATAAATCAACTCAGAGTCAGTTAGTGAACTTCCACGAGCATTCCTTGTGAATCCAAGTAAAATAAAATCCTTTCCGGGATCCCTGGTAGCCTAGTGATTATGCTTTAGGCTGGGATCTGCAACATCCACAGTTCAAAACCACCAGCCCTCGGAGGGAGAAAGACAGGACTTATGACTCCTGTAAAGACTTGCATTCTCAGAAACCCACAGGGGCAGTTCTGCCCTGTCTCACTATGAGTTGGCATCAATTCAATGGCAGTGAGCAGAGTTGAGTTTGAAGATTAGGAGCTCAACATATCTTTTAGGGCGCACCATCCATGATGGACCTCTAACTACTCGCTTGCTTTCTCTCAGTTCCTAGAGACGCTCTAGATCATCAGAGCAGTCCACAAGTGGAATCCAGCTGTAGCAAGGCAGTAACCTCAAACAACCCTCCTAAGAAAACTCGGTAAGTCGTATCCATTCGAGTTCCGACGACTGGGGAAGCCAGTGTTTCCAACCCTGCGCTATTTTGGTGAGTTAGCGAGATTGGAGGCAAAAAGTGTTTCTAGTAAGATTCTGCCATCTCCAAGGCCGCCATTCTGTGTGCGCTACTTTAAACTAAGCCTGCTGCCTTTAAGCTGATTCCGACTCCTGACAACCCTGTATCGTTTGTCCAAAGCTATCATTATAGGAGCAGAGTGCCTCCTCTTTCTCTGTCAGGGAAGCTGGAGGATTTGAACCAACAGACAGCACCCCAGGACACTGTAAGCAGCCAGAACATCAGCCTGCTCATTGATTTCTCTTCATTTGGCTCCATTAGGTGAAAGCAATGGTTTTTAGGAATAGAAGGTGGGAGGAGGGTTATTTGCAATGTCTGGACACACTTTGGGTTCTTGCAACTTTGGGTAGGAAAGTTTTTTACTATTAGCATTTACTGAGTCGGGGGCATCCAAGAACATGTTACATAGCCCTCCACAACCCAGAATTGTCCAATCCAAAATGTCAATAATACCAATATTGAGACCTTTGGTTTAAGCTAATGAGAACCCATTTCCATTGATTCTGAAGTCAAGGACATTAGCCATTGCTCTGCCAGAACTCCTTAGCTAAAGATCACAAGTGTTAGCTCAAGAGAGGTAAGTATCATTTAGCATCTCTGTTACATTCTGTGAAATAGGACTTCATATGATTTGGACATTGTGTGAACACCTGTTAATCAATACCTCACGGGAGACTGTTCAATCATCCTGTCATCTGCTGCTCCTAGAACTGCTGGCTCAAAGGAAGGCATGGTAGCCTCATTGACTCACTGTAAGATCAGCAATGAGAAGCCATCAGTTACTGTGGGCCAGAAAGACAAGGTTTTCTACTCCCAGAAAGAATTTACAGCCTCAGAAACCCAGTAGGATAGCTCTACCTTGACCGATAGGGCAACTATGAGTCAGAATTCACTCAATGGCAATGAGTTTAACAGATATATATACAGTCAGACTTGGCCCAAACAGACATCGAAGGCCACATTGCTGTATAATTCAAAAAGAAAAGAGCATCCACAATTCAAGTAGCAAAAGTGGACCCCCTAACTCACACCATATATAAAAATTACCGCGAAGTGGATTTTAAAAATCTAAAAAAAAGAGTGCTAACCCTTAGATGAAAGCACAGGAAGTTGGATTTGAGGTTAGGTTGTTAGATATGATACCAAAAGCACAAATAAAGAAAAACTGACAAATCAGACTTCATGGAAATTGAAAACATTCGTGCATCAAAGAATATTGTCAAAAGAGTGAAAAGATAACCTACAGAATCAGGAAAAGTTGTGTTTTTTTTTTCCCAAAAATTATACTAAGGGTCTAGCCCATTACTGTTAGTCAATTCTGCCTCATAATGACCCTACAGGAAGTAGAACTGCCCCTGTGGGTTTCAGAGACTTTAACTCTTTTTTTTGGGGGGGTGGGGGTGGGCATCACTGCCCTCTGGTGGTCATGGGGGCTACCCAGTGCTGCTCCTGAGAGCCGCCGCTGGATTTGAACCGCCAAGCCCGCGGGCCGCAGTCCCACACTCAACCCCTTACACCACCGGGGCTCAACCCTAGACTATAACTCTTTATGGGAGTAGAAAGCCTTATCCTTCTCTCCTACAGCTGCTCGTGGTTTCTAACTGCTACACTTGTGAGTAGAAGCCCAATATGCAACCCACTGTGCCATCAGGGCTCTTTATATGGTGAATATCTATTTTTTTTTCTTAAAAAAAAAAAACTCTCCCAGTCACCGAGTTGATGCTCACTTGTAGCGATCTGATAGGACAAGGTAGAACAGCCCCTGAGGGGTTCCAAGACTGTAACTCTTTACAAGAGTAAAAAGCCTCAACTTCTCTGCACAGAACCACGACTGATTTGAACTGCTGACCTTGTGATTAGCAGCCTAGTACATGTCTATATAGGGGCAATGGAGAGAGATTGGAATTCTCATCCCTTGGTGGTGGGAATGTAGAAGGGGTCAACTGCTGTGGAAAGCAGCTTCTCCATTCTTCAAAGAGTTGTACATAGAATTCCCACAGGTGAAGTCAGAAGGACAAGGTTTTCTGCTTCCCTACCCAGCACTTATATTCCTGGGTATGTAACCACAGGAAGTGAAGACTGGTATTCAAACAAACACTTATGCACAAGGCTTCATCGACACACTATGGGAAATGCGAAAAACGAACTCCAACTCTCTAGCAACTAATGAAGATAAACCAACTGTGGTGTATCCGTTCAGTGGCATGTATTCACTCATAAAAAAGGAATAAGCTGCTGAGATAGGTGGGGTCATTTAAAAAGTATGATCACAAAATCATGCCCAGGTGTGTAGCTGCTCTTCCTCGGCATACCTTCCGTCTAGGTGCTCACATTTCTGAAGGCAGTGTGGCCATCTTGCTCACCCTTCTGGGAAAGCTTCTGGACGCCTCAATTTACACTGCATCAGAATGGCAGTTCTGCCATCCCCGAGAGACTTCGGTCACATGCCTTTGGAATGTTCTTGAGTCTTGGGGACAAAAAGAAGCCTGGTGGCCGGCGTAAAGTTTGGGTCCCTTTTTGCAGCCACTGTGTCACTCCATCTCCCTGAAGAGGATCCTCTTTTTCCCTGGGCAAGCTCAGTGTCTTCCTGTAGGGACTGCTCTCTCCCGATCAGTGCTGGAGACAAAAGTTGTGCCATCCTCACTTGTAAGGAGCATTCTGGCTGTACCTCAGACAGTCCGTAGTACTTTCAGTCTTCTTTGCTGGCATGGTAATTCAAATGCGTCAGTTCTTCTATATCCTGCCTTATTCATGGTACAACTTTTATAAGGTGATTGAAAATACCATGACTTGGGTCAGGCACACCTTAGCCTTTAAAGTGACATCCTGGCTCTTCACTTTAAAGAGATCGTGTGCAGCACATTTGCTTAATGCGATGCGTCATTTGATTTCTTGACTGTTGGGTTTCTGAGCATTGGTTGTGCATCGAAGCAAGAAAAAATCGAGTCTATCATCCAGTCTCTCCAGTCTATCATCTGGTCCAGTTGTGAGGCTTTGGGGCTTCTTTATTTTTCGTGGTAATTCATAATTCAGGCTGTAGCCTTGGAAACCTTTGGGGACAGTTATGCACTGTCCTAGAGGGTCACTGAATCAACTCAAGGGCAGTGGATCGGGTTTGGGTTTCATGGGATGTGCAGGGGAGGTTAGGAAGTAACTGCTCATTGTGTACAGGGTCTCCCTTTGGGGCGATGAAAATGTTCTAGAGCTAAGTGTTGGCAACAGTTACATAACATTGGGAACAAATATTGTATGCCATTGGATGATACACCTTAAAACCGATGAAACGATGGATTTTACATTATGTGCTTTTTACCACAGGTGTCTGCTTATACCTGTACCTTCTAACCAAAGCTTGTCTGTGGCTCCGTGGGTTCGTCTTCCTCCTTAGACTTTCTCAGGTGGTTGTCCAGTCCTGCCGTCTCATTCCCTCACCGGACTTTGCTTTCTGAATCCAGAAACGCTCTCTGTACCTTTACTGTGCTTCTCAAGTCGGTCTTTAGAAGGTCAGCTCCCCATCACCAGATCTTCAGCTTTGCAAAACATTTTCAGCATTTAATTCCATGGACAGATGTACTGCCCTTGAACCACCCCCTCCCATGGATTTCTTTATCTTCTTTGGGTTTACCCTGGCCCCACAGCACTCTCACCTCCCCTGG